>JAMQGT020014421.1:0-32047 GCA_024447675.2 Pterophyllum scalare
TAAATGGCCCACCCTGTACAAAGACAGAGATAAAACAAACACACAAGTATACAATAATCCAGCAATGGTGGTGGAAAGCATCGAATGCGCAAAGCAAGTAGCAACAAAATAGAGAAATATTAATGGTCTATTAGATACATGGCAATGGAAACTAAGTGCCTGCACAAGAAGGACGAAATCACAAATTATATGTGAGGTTAACATTAATGTTTTTGACTTAATTTTTGTTACTGATTCAACCCAATCACAATGTAATCATGGCTGTGTGTGTCATTGTTTTAAAAAAAAAGTCTTTATTTCCTCCTGTCTGGGCTAAAACACAATCCAAGACTTTCCAAACTGTTTTGGGTCAGCAGCATTTCCCGAAACGCTCACATTTGGTGATCATACAATATAAAATACTTTAGTAATGTGGATGCTTCAGATTAACTTAATAATAGATGTACCTTTAGTCGCTGGAACACATAAGTTTAACTTTACATCCAATATTAGGGTGTGCAGAGATGTTTTCTTCGGAAATGCGCCCCGATGAGTCGGTGTGTGAAAGGTGGTCAAATCTGGATTTTGAAAGGGACTGACGAGTCATTTTGGTGCAGATGGGCTCATTCTCTCCCACTCTCCTTTCCATTTAAAATGCACACAGGGAAGCACGAGCGACAAAGTGAGATAGCCTACCATTTGTGTTAGCCTCCTTCCTAAAGTGTACTAAGTAATCAGCTGTAGCAAAGGGATGGCAATTCAACAGCTGGAGAGAGTGTCGGCAAACTGAACCATGAAACAAAAAAAGGAAACACTGTGGGGGCGAAAGAGTTAAAGGTGAGTTTTGCAGTAAAAAAATTCCACACTAAGTGCTCCCGTTTAAAAGCTCTGATATGCACCTTTTGGGAGACTCCTGGACTCTTTGTGAGAAACGCAATTTATCTGCTGCTATGTACTGACACAGACATAAACACACATCATTCACAAATGGGATCAAAGAGCTGATGGAAAGAGTGCCCAATAAGTGTTGCGGCCCCTGAATAAATGAGTGACAATTTACCGGTGTTGTTGTTGCTGCTGCTCTTGAGCCCTTGTGATCATGTTAAAAAATGTGGGAAAGTGGAGGGGAGCAAAAGGATTTCATGAGGAAGGACAGCTCTCAGATCTCCAGTGCAATACTTACAGATGAAGCCTCAGGCCACTGAAAATTGCTCTTTGAGAGATTCTCACCCATATTGAAAAGTGGTACCTATAATTTTAGTCGCAGTTGCATGGACGCTGAAAATGTGTGAAGTGACATTCAGCTTCACAAACACCACCGCTCATATACACACATTTGCACAGCTCTTCCAAATTGTAATAACAATGCAAAATGTGACAAATGCGCAGGTTCAAATGGGGCACGCAATGCAGATACACCTTTCTTGTTGAATCTTGGCATTAAAGAGAAAGGTCATACTAAACTAATGATGCTACTTGTTTAGCAGGCAGATTGAACTGAAGACTTCTACTTCTAAATCTAACTGAAATGCCCTTTTTTTTAGTGGAAAATCACTTTTAATCAACATAAAAACATGCAAACTTTGATGTGTTCACATGTTAATGTTGTGCTCCAAAGCATTTGCGCTCCTATGCTGTGCACCACATGTGCTCACTCTCTCCCTGCTTAGTCCATCCAGTCCTTGAGTTAAGATCCTAGAGAGACAATTTGTGCAGTCCATTAAGGGCTGATGAATTGGATTTAGACCAGCAAACTGGTGTGAATGGGCGGTCTAAACACACAGGCTTGACAGCCCCCCACTCCCCAATCGTTTGTGCAATTCTGTGAATAATGCTGGCTCAGTGTCTCAAACGCACATACAGCTCCATAGTCCAGCGCTTGCGGCTGTATTCACAACAGAAACACGACTCGGCTGTCTGTCGGCTGACATCTACTCCGTGCTGCAAAAGGCTCGCGCGGGGAGCACTGTGTTTGGTGAGGAGACAAAGCACACTTTGATCTTAATCAGCATGTTACTGAATGATGGGTCTCGAACAAACACGGGCGACAAAATTCGAGTTTTTCTGCTAATATGAGCTCGCACATCCCACGAACAGCTTTTAATCTAAAAGTCAAGAATGGGGAAAGTGCTTGACACTTTAAGCCTATTGCTTTGGAAGTGTTACACGCTGCTCAAAGCATAAATCTACCAAGTGGGTGAAAAAAAAAGAAAGAAAAGAGAAATAAGTCATCGTTTCAACATCACAATTCGGATTACCTTCATTTCCACACAAAATGTCATGCAAATGCTCACATTCCGAGCCGACAAAAAGGCAAGGACTTAAAACCCTGTGATGATCGACTCGACAGATATTTTGTTTTAGCGTGCTGCGTACCACGTGTTGGTAATTAATAAGGCTAAGGTCTTGATGGCAAAATCCAGATCTAAAATTGAACTGCAATCCCCTTCTAAAGTGTGAGCTGCTAATGAATTGGATACGTGTGATAAATGCTGAGTAAATTCCCTCCTGGCTCCTAAAAGTGCAGTCCTGTCTCCATTGCACTGAAGCAGGGTGAACAGTAGTTACACATATTTAAAACACAGAGGGTGAGTTTGATACCGCTTCAATTATTAAGATTGCAGAAGAAAAGCTGCCAGTGGAAAACTGCCAACAAAATGTTCATGTGGTTTTTCTATTCTATTTCTATCCTAATGAAAAGGACTTAATTGAAAACAACTGAAATCAATTATGCTTTAAACTGTTTTCATACATTTTCATCATTGGTAATATCCCCTATCAGCATGGCCCCACTGTACTTTTAGTCATATCTCAAACTGTGAATATTGGTGAAGGAAGGGCTAGTGAAAGCAGGCTATTCAGTTCAATCCATTTTTTAATTGTCCTAAAGCATTGCAGTGTTGGTAGTTGTTGTAATTTTTGTTTTTTTAATGTTCACATTTGTTCCCATGTTTCCTGCGCTTCCGTGTCTCTGTCCAACTCTGTATTGGCTTTGTGTCTTATTTTGGTAATTGCCTTTCCTTGTGCATGTTTTCCAACCTGTGTGCTGTTCCTTCCTGTGAGTCCTAATCTGTTTCCACAATTAGTTATGTTTTTCCTTCAGGCTTTGATCAGGTTTGTATTTAAAGCTGGCCTTTAGTTTTGTAGTTAGTCCCTTATGTTGGATCCTCATTTTGTACTACACTGAACACACATTCGGCACTGGGCATGCAAACCTGAATACCATAAGTACTGAAATGCGCCTACACTCGTATGTACACTGAAAAATAAAGTGAACTGGCAAAGCGCTGTGGGGATTTTGATTATAAATGTAAGTTTTAAATTCTTGCAAAAGGAAAGTCAAAGGGTTAGTTTGATACTGTCAAAGCTATTGCAAGTTTGATGCAATTACCCAGGAAGTGTCTGTAGCATTCTACCAGTGGTATTAAATATTAATTTCTCCACTTAGGATCTACTGATTCAGAGAGAATGTGCAGGCCATAGGGAACTTAATGGGATACTTATCACACTTACTGTGATAGGCCTAATGCTTGTCTCGCTATTTAACATTTGCTGTACTTGAATTCACACAATATAGTTTTTCATCAAAATTACAATGAAACATCTGCTTGTGTGTGTGTGTGTGTGTGTGTGTGTGTGTGTGTGTGTGTGTGTGTGTGTGTGTGTGTGTGTGTGGTACTGTAGGAGATGGTTTGAACATATGTTTGTATGTTTGTGTGGTTTTTGTGCCTTTATTTAAACACATGGATAGTGCAAAAGCAAGCATGTGGGCGGGTACATCTGCGCTCGGTTTAGTGCCTAACTGAAGTTGGATTTTTACAGTAGCATGTTAAATGCCCAAGCGGAGAACATGGTCTTGCAAAACTGTCAGCCTCACCGTGGGATCTGAACTAGCATCTCACATGGGCCTTGGATTCGTTTCTGTCTGTTGCTCAGGGTGAAATGTGTAATCCCATGTCTGAGAGGTGGGAGGGAGAGGAGGAACTGGAAGGTGGGGATTCTTGCTATTAACATCTAACCTTTTAAAAATTAATTTGCAAGTGTGACAGAGATAAGGGCCCCAAATGTGATCCTGAAAATATTTCTGCCCTGTAACTGGGAGGAGGAGGAGAGAGAAGTCCATTAGAGCCTTTATAGTAAAAAATTAAACACGGCGTGCTTAAGATGTTCCTTTCATCTCATATCACATAATAACAGAACACAAAGTAACAACAATAGGTACTGCAATTAATGTGATTTCTTTTTAAGCGCACGGTGTGTGTGTGTCTGTTTTTTTAAATAAATACTTCCCTTAGGTGTGTGTGTGTGTATGTGTGTATGTGTGTGTGTGTGGGGGGGGGTAATCAAAGTCAGCTTGTTTTATAACACTGTCCAACGCTGACATTTTACTTTGACACAGAACGTCATTATTTTGTGAAAGTAATTTAGTAATTACAACTGTGGCTATAAGGATGCATTTTTTGTTTAAATGGTAAAAACATTCAAAAACACCTACACCTATACACACACACAGGCTGTGTTCATATGAAACACTGATGAACATACATTTATATGCTCTGAGACAATGATCTGGCCCTTCAGCAAACACATCAGTGAAGCGGCGGGGCAAAATAAGATACGCTTCTAAAAAGGTTAAAGTTTTCACTGTCCGGCAGATGGGGAGCGTGGCCTGCTCGTGAAGACCCTATAACAACCTCTCTTAGCTGCTCCTGGCCCACCATTACAGTATCTCCCTGATCAAATGGATGCCATCTGTCTGGCCGGGGTTCAGCAATAGCACTACAACAAGCTGGTTCGCTGGCTCAGCCAGACGCATCCTACCTCATTCTTTTGCATACACATAAGCTCATTTTCTTATCCCACTCTTTCTCACAAACAAGCACAGGCACGCACAAAGAGGTGAATTCAGCTATGCAAATGTCCAGAGGAAAATGTTTTAAGATGGCATGACTGGGATCTTGCTGTGAATGACATGTAGCAGGTAAGTGGTGAATGATGATAGATGGTGGTCCAGTCTTCGAATGGGGGACGTGAAATTGTCAGAATTTTCTGTTAAAATACGCTGTTGCCTCCTCCAGCTGGCACTCGTGAACAAGACCCACACAGCCACATGAATTTTAATTGACTCTTGTATTCAACCTGAAAGCACAAGAGAAAGCATTCCGCCTAGCTACAGTAGCAATAAGAATTTAACACAATTAGCAAGTAATTCCCTCGTGGTTCCTAAACATTTTACAGTGTTATCAATATTAAACCTACAACTTCCGTGTCTTATTTTGATTTCTATCTTTCACACGGGTAGCATGTATGAGAGCCACATTTCTACTTTAAGGTTACATAATCCCTTACATAGGTTTTATTGCAGCTGTCTCGTGTAGTTTAAGTGTCCTTGCAGTAAGAGCTGTGACACCTCAAAGGGACTTAAGAAGTCTGCAGTCATTCCTCATCACATTCAAGCTGTAGGTGTGTACACAAAAGCTTGGAACTCCTTACTAGTAAATTGTATTCCCCTGCCAATGTCACCAGTACCGCTAACGTTAGCACGGTGCACCTCCAGCTAGAAAACAGTAACATCTGTTAGGCTCAACTGCAGGACTTTCATCTCCCCCAGATCCTGAAAAGTGCCACTCATTGATTGAGGGATGATGCGGTTAATTCCAGGTGTGTTTTTCCTACACTCGTAGTGATGGTGATACATTTATCACACACACACAAAATGCTGGCTTTGTGAGAGTGTGAGGAGCTAGAAACTTAGAAAACCTAGAAATTTTTCAAGGTGGCTATTTTTTTTTCTATTGACCAATAAATTGTCTGTTTACATATTTCTTAATATTTTGTTACTTTTGTGTTAACCTCCTCCTCCTAGTTTTTTGCACTGCAGTCTTTACCTCACAATATAAAATGCCTTGGGCATATAGAATAGCATATGCACCGATATACGCACCCATAGGAAATCTTTATATCTATAAGAGACCAATATCTGTCTCAAATTTTAAGGTTTAAGACAAGCAAATTCCTGTAGCCATGGAAACCCATGCCATGAAGCTCCTGATAACAGTATTTGTTAGAACGGGAAACTGTATGACACACATCTTAACACCTAGATATCAACGGAAAAGGGCACTATCTAACAGAAGGTTCAAGGTTGTGAAACCTTACTGCAAGTCAGTGGGTGCCTGAGTGGAAAGGATACATTTTCTGTTTCCATCTCAACCAACCCTAATTCCTTGTTCAGGGGCTTTCTTCTTCATTGCCACTCTTCCTTTCCTTTCCCTTTATTACCTAAGGATTGCTTTACCACTGCCCTTCTTAGCATTTACTCGTCTACCCTTTGGTATATACCACCAACTACATTACACCAGTGTAACAAATAGTTATAGCTTTTTGGATTTGTACCCCCTTAATCCTGCCCTAGCTGTTGCTTTGGGTGACATTTCTCATTTGCTGAACAGTTTAGAAAAAATTGCTGTCTGCCCTCTCATGTGAAACATCCAAAATTGTAATAACATCACTATAGCAACATTCTGCTGCACGGAGACAGAGTCTGGTGTGACTGCCCTGCCAGCATGTGCACAGCTCATCACCACCCCAACAAACTGTTAAAAGCAGCATCCCTTGCTTAAGCCATGTTTAATACCAAGGTTATTCTCAGTCAAGAAATACAGTAAAGAAAATACAGTGTAATGCTAACAAGATGTGAACCTATCCAGCATGCAACCAGTGTTGTTTAGTGGTAAGTCCAGGTGGTTTTTAACCATAAAGCCCATCTCCAGAGGACAAGCACTGGTGGTTGACAGTCACTCTTAAAGGGGGCGTGAGAGAGACCCAGGAGCCAGCAGATAATTGCACTTTGGGAGAGAGCCAACAACCAAACAATTTGGACACATGCCACCAAAAAGTGGACTGTACAAAAGACCCTTAGCAATCCTTAGAGAAAGGCAACCGCAACTGTTAATTGTCCTTCCACACGTTTGCCGATCAAAGGTTTTTACAGCTCACATTCCTTAAGCACAGAGCTTGCTGATCAAAGGCTATGATCAAACAGTGAACGAGTCTGGGCTTTTAGGAGGGACGAAAACACACCACTGTAACGGAAAGAGGTGCACTCAGTTTATACCACAAAACAAAATGAGTGCTTTGTGTTGAGAATGAAAATAATTAAATAATAGTTTTATACTAATTACCTTGCTTTCTTAATCTTTGAAGGCAAAATTGCACCATTGATTTTAGAACTTTTTTTGAAGCTTCAATTTTGATACATTGTCCATCAGCATCTTGATTTTTTAAGCTGGAGTTGATCATATTTGGTTGAGAGTGTGGAGTCCTAAATTATTTGCTAACACTAGCTAACTTGGTGATTGAAATGCATGTATTCTAAGAAACATCTAAGCAATCTGTATTTGCAAACAGAGTTTTAGTGCAAGAAACCACATAATAAGCCATATTAGTTGTTAGAGAATTGCATTAAAATGCTCCAAAGGGCACTAACATCACAAAAATGGTTCCAGCACAGGGGTAGGAATTAGCTGAGTTCTGTCAGGAAATAGTTACTGGCTACAGCTGCCTGGACCACTTCTCAAATATCAGTAAAAGGGTGCAAAACCCTAGTAATACATACACTGTATTGTCAAAAGTATTCACTCTTCTGCCTTCACACACTATGAACTTGAGTGACATCCCATTCTTAATCCATAGGGTTTAATATGATCTTGTTCCACCCTTTGCAGCTATAACAGCTTTAACTCTTCTTCCACACCAAACTCTCTCATCCATGTCTTCATGGACCTTTCTTTGTGCACTGGTGCACAGTCATATTGGAACAGGTAGGAGCCATCCCCAAACTGTTCCCACAAAGTTGGGAGCACGAAATTGTCCAAAACGTCTTGGTATGCTGATGCATTAAGAGTTCCTTTCACTGGAACTAAGAGGCTGAGCCCAACTCCTGTAAAACAACCCCACATCATAATCCTCTCGCCACCAAACTTTACACTTGGCACAATGCAGTCAAACAAGTACCGTTCTCCTGCCAATTGCCAAACCCAGACTTGTCCATCCGATTGTCAGACAGAGAAGTGTGATTCATCACTCTGGAGAACATGACTCCACTGCTCTAGAGTCCAGTGCCTGCTTTACACCACCACTCCATCCGATGCTGTGCATTGCACTTGGTGTTGTAAGGTCTCATGGAAACCCATTCCATGAAGCTCTCTACGCACTGTTCTGGAGCTAATCTGAAGATTACATGAAGTTTGGAGGTCTGTAGTGATTGACTCTGCAGAAAGTTGGTGACCTCTGTGAGCTGTGCACCTCAGCATCCTCTGACCCTGCTCTGTCATTTTACTTGGCCTACCCCTTTGTGGCTAAGTAGCTGTCATTCCCAATCGCTTCCACTTTGTTATAATACAGTGTTCCCTCACCTATCACGGGGTTTACACTCCAGAGACCCCCGCAATAGGTGAAAATCCGCAAAGTAGTGGCATTATATTTATTTTATTATTTATATATAGTTCAAGGCTTTTTAAACCCACAGTCCTATACCCTTTCCCACACTCTTATAAACACTTCATATGCTCTTAAACATGAAAATTTCACAAAAACACAACACAATCACTGAGCCAATCAGCACCCAGGAAACAGAACAGAGTGCTGTGGTTGTAGCCTTCCATTCCATCAGCCAATAGTGTGCCGTGTACAATCTCACGTTGACAAACTTGTGCAAGAGGTAGTGGTATACAGAACTGTATTTCCATTGTGTACAGTATGATATTCATCTGCTGATGAATATCCACAAAATCCCACGATATAGTGAAAACTCCACGATACAGAACTAGATTTTTTTTTTTTTTTAAATCCGCAATACAGTGAAGCCACAATAAATGAACTGCAATATAGCGAGGGACAACTGTGCTGTTAACAGCTGACTGTGGAATATTTAGCAGTGAGGAAATTTCATGACTGGACTTGTTGCACAGGTGGCATCCTATCACGGTACCACGCTGGAATTCACTGAGCTCCTGAGATTCTTTCACAAATGTTTAGAAGCAGTCTGCATGCCTAGGTGATTTTATACACCTGTGGCCATGGAAGTGAATGGAACACCTGAATTTAATGATTTGGATGGGTCAGTGAATACTTTTGGCAATATAGTGTATCTTTTACCCTTAATAATATTTAAATAATTGAGGTTTAAGGTAAAGATGACATGACTATTTTTGTACCAAGTAGAGTCATTTCTGCTATAAAGGTGGGCATTTTAACATGCTACACATTACTATATGGGGACCGACTTGCTTTTGGAGCTGGTCTCTACTGCCTCTTTCACACTCTACCCAGTCGCTACCCCTTGGCTAAACCAAGCAGTGGTTCTCCAGTATGAATGTATCTGACACTGAGACTCTCCTGTTGCGTGCTACAGCTGAGAAAGGGCAATTTCGGACAAAGCCCAGGCTTGATTCCCTCTTTCATGTGTGAAAACGGCTTAAGATAGTGATTGAATAGGCCAGTTTTATCCCTTTCTGCCAGCTCTCTGCCTGACATGCATTCTGTAAAAAAATAACAAAATATAGCATCAAGTCAGACAAGTTCTTTTCACTCCACTGAGTGTATCACAAAAGATTTCTCCATTTTATTCATCTAATTCAAAAACCGATGCTTTGATTGCACCCAAGAGAAGAGGGGGAGTTGTTCTGAGATATGAGTGTAGCTCTATGCAAGGACTGTACTCACTAAAACAAGGGAAAAGGTGGAACGTAATACAAAAAGGTACAGTAAGTTAGCCAGAGGTTCTTCTTCTCTGTTCAGCAAGACACCACACAGTTACGGTGATTCTTTGGATCTGCTGAGAGTGAAACTAAAGCCCTTTTTTTTCCTGACAAGAGCAGAGCACATTGGCTCAGCTATGAGTAGAATTTTCATTGCATGCTTATGCCAAGTCACCCACATATACAAGAATGTAGGACATAAATGGCTGAAATACAAAATGGCTTATGAGAATTAAAACAGCACTTAGCTTGTCAAAGGAAATTGTATTTACAGCATCAAACAGGTAGAACATTAAATCTTGAATCTTGGGATCAAACCAGAATATCTAATATAGGTACTGCATTGGTTTAGTTACTAACCTTAGGTCTATACATTGATCTGCACACTACTTCTGTTCACCAGATCCTTAACACAGACATGATATAAGCGATGAAATAACGTTGTACCCAAATATAGCTTGAATATTCCACAACAACTCAGCTGCAACACTGCGCCAGCACAAAAGGTGATATTTTTTTGTTTGTCTTTCACGAAGGAACTTAAGCTCACAGGCCTTGATGTGGACTCCACAAGGACATGGAGGGAAGAAAAAAACAGATTATCATAAAAGATGAGGTGAGGGAAAATGTTATGCATCTGTACTGTTCCAGCTCTCTTTATTTAGCATGCATGTGTGCCATGTGGTGTATGCCTCGGAGAGGGCTGAAACCCTCAAGGATGGGTAAAAGATGTTATGATCAAAGACAGCATACAAAGGTATTTCATTCTGTTAGCTCAGTTCCAATAACACTCTTCTTTTATACACATGTATGGCAACCTTACACTTTTGCTGATGCCTTTTGGGAAACAGGCAGAAAAAGTTCCTTGGAGCAGGCATTAATCCTAATTTAAACTCGACTCACAGAACTTACAGAAAACAGGTCAAAAGGTCTTTTTGTTGGAAGAGCTCAGTTACTCAAACCACTTAAACCTCTGGGATGTGAGATGAGGAAGAGAAACTCCTACATAGCCCGCCTGATTGCCCGAGGTTCTAAATAGTATTTCCTTGCAAATGCAAACTGCAAGTTTTAAGATAATTGAAGTTAAGCATTTTTTTTTAAAATAATACCTCAAGTGAAAGTGACATATGGGGGAGCCTATGTGTATACAAATAAGACTGATGTGTATAAGAGTACAATTAATAAGAGTGAAAGCAGAGCTATACAAACTAAACAAGCTAAACAAATGTAGGATGTCCAGTGCAGGACAAAGAAAAAGGGTGAGATACGTAGCTCTTCTGGGTCATTAGGCTAGAGACAGACACATGCAATTGCCACCTCATCCTTCATTCTCTTACTCTCCTGGCCAAAAGGCACTGGGGTATTGAGCCATGTTCAGTGAACCTGACATGTGCTGCAGATACTGTGGCAAATGAAGATACACTACAGGGCCCATGGACACTAATTCTCCTCCTTCTTTTTCAGCAGTCTGTCACCATTGTTACTGCGTACAGTATGAGTGACTGGCATATTAATACAAGATCCATAACAGCGGGAAAACTCCGCAACATGGTGGCTGAAGCAGATTAAAATATGATTTCCTGTCTGTTTATACAAGCATTTGACTGTGTCCATCTCCTGTGTCTTACTATGCATAGCTGTGATAAACAGTTAACTGTGACATCTCAACCTAACTTCCATCATTAGAGCATCTGCTGTCAGATAAAGCTGTGATAAGACAATACGGTGGTGCCTCGGTCCAGCAGCCGCATAGATTCATCCAGACACATCAGACAAGACAAATAGACCTCAGCTAATGCTGACAGAGCACCCCGGGTGGAAAATTTAGAGCGACTTTCAATCATTCGTTTGACATGTGGGGACATATTCAAGCAAGAGATTTCTGTTTCCATAATTCCAACCCCGTAATCCATTTTCGTCCCCCGTCAGGGCCTGAATGAGTGATTCACTAGACTGGACTGAAAAAGTGAGTCTCCTTGGCAACAAATTGAATATATGCATCTGAAATTTCATGTTAATAGAAGTGTGAAAACTATTTTGAAACACAGAAGGTCTAAATATGAATACGGTGTGAGTGTTTAGAAGTAAGGCCTGCTTATAAAGGTACAACACGATAGCATTCATTTGGAGTCATGTTCGTGTCCACTTGAAGTCCAATATTCATTGTCTTTTGGTTTCCTCCAATACCTGGAGGAAATATCTTATTTTTTAGCTGACAAGTTTTTCACTGCATTCACTAGCTGGCAGCAAACACTGTTTGTTTACTGGTGCAGGGAAAGTAGAATACAGTAGTTAAGCTGTTTCCTGATGCGAAAACATTATTAGAAGCCTGAGAATGAACCCAATGCAAACTCACCAGCCACTCCATTAGTTACAACTGTTCAACTGCTTGTTAATGCAAATATCTAATCAGCCAATCACATTGCAGCAACTCAATCCATTTAGGCATGTAGACATGGTCAACACAACCTGCTGAAGTTAAAACTGAGCATCAGAATGGGGGAAAAAGGTGATTTGAGTTGTTGGCAGCAAAGAGGCTGGTCTGAGTATTTCAGAAACTGCTGATCTACTGGCATTTTCCCACACATCACACCATCTCTAGGGTTTACAGAGAATGGCCTGAAAAGAGAAAATATTCAGTGAGTGCCAGTTCTCTGGACGAAAATGTCTTGTGGATACCAGAGGTCAGTGGAACCTGGCTAGACTGCCTTGAGCGGATAGGAAGGCAACAGTAACTCAAATAACCACTCGTTACAACCAAGGTATACATAAGAGCAGCTCTGAATGCACAACACAACGGATCTTGAAGCAGATGGGCTGCAGCAGCAGAAGACTTTGCTCCTGTCAGCTAAGAACAGGAAATTGAGGCTACAGACTTTGCACTCACTCACCAAAATCGGACAGAAGATTGGAAATGTGTTGCCTGGTCTGATGAGTCTTGATTTCTGCTGTGACCTTTGGATGGTAAGGTGAGACTATAGCATAAACAAAATGAAAGCATGGATCCATCCTGCCTTGTTTGAAAGGTTCAGGATGCTGGTGGTGTAATAGTGTGAGGGATATTTTCTTGGTGCACTTTGGGCCCCTTAGTACCAACTGAGCATCATTTAAACACCACAGCCTACCTGAGCATTGTTGCTGACAATGTCCATCCATCTATGACCACAACGTACACATCTTCTGATAACTGCTTCCAGTAGGATAACACACCATGTCACCAATCTCAAATTATCTCCAACTGGTTTTCTGAACATGACAATGAGTTCAGACAATGGGTCCAACACCCTTTATTAAGTGTACCTAATAAAGTGTCTAGTAAGTTACAATAAAGGTTTAGTAAAATGTAAAAAACTCTATTGAGCACAGAGAAACTGCAGAATTGTGTAATAATTCAAAGCGTTTCATGATTAGCTTTAAAGCTAGATTTCCAAGTGTAAGTTTTAAGGTGCTCAAAGGTAAACTCCCCCGCCCCTACCGCCACAATGAAGCACAAACAGAATCCATTGCTTCCGACGAGAAGCAATGGATTCTGTGTACATTATAACCCATCAGAGGTTAACTGACAGGAAAACAAAACTTTGGTAAAATGCTTCCTTCCTCTGCATGAGATTCAGGTTAATGACTAAACCAGTAATGATATGATAGCATGAAAGTTGTCTTTAGATTCTCTGTGCTGTTTTTTCACATTTCCTGGACAGTGATAAAAAAAAACCCTACAAACTGCAAAGCAATGCACGGTTTAAAAGCCTCACTAAGATCACTTACAAAAATCAGACCTGTAACATGATTAAGACAAACCTAATTGGACTGCCACTGGATAAATGAGTTGCTCGGGCAAAGTGAGTCCTCTGCAAACAAAACACTGAATGAGTAACATTTGTCCCCTGCAGTGGTTTTAACTGATGCCATGGAGTAGCTCTTTTGCATTACAATTACCTGGCAATGTGTCTTTTTGCTCCATTAACATAAGCAAGCTATTTCACTTCAGTGAGATGCTGCTGAAGGGCTTGAGGAGCCTGGAGTCGAGAAACCGCATATACTGTAGCTATTGTATGAATAAAGATGGCAGTGATGTATGGTATAGTAACTATGTGTTCTATATAAATAAAATGGATGTGCTACATGTAACTTGACTACTCGGATACGGGAAAGTTCAAATGGGAGGAGAGGACACATTCTCAGTGTGCTGCTAGACAGCTGGGCAATGTGAGACTTCGCTATTTTAACGCTCTTCACATTCTTAAAAATAATTTGTGGAGTGAGCCACCTATGCTCAATAGCACCTGCTCACTTAGTGTGTCACAATTATCTAACATCAGAAAAGAACAAGATCTAATCTACCATCTAATCACTCAAGGATTGTGAAAATGATCCAGAGCACATGCAGTTAAAGGCTTAGGATGAGAATGACCGCCCCCTGAGCGAAGAAATCCCAATGACACGGCAGCACTGTCACAGGTGAATCTGACTTTGTTTGTCAAGAGAGCACATGAAGCAGTGAACATTCACTCATTCATTCACAGATCAAAGTGGCATTTAAAATGCAGCCACAGCTGGTGACAAATGTATCAATAGGAAACGCGTAGGCACGGTCCATCACCGCTGTACAGTGCAATTGTGCTGTGCAAAAAGAAAAAAAAAAAAGCTTGACAGTTATTCGACACTTGGTGGTCATTTCAGAAGTGGTTACTTGAGAAAGAGCACAGAGATGCTCATCTACTTTTCCAGTTTGACATATTAGTGAAGCTCACCTCTAAGTGAATATCTGATTATGTGTGGAGAAAAAGTCAAGAAATGGTGCTCAAGCGCCAGAAAGCACCAGTTCAACCTCCAGTCCTTTTCCCCCTCTTGCCGGCCATAAAACGCAGTGTAATAGGATTCCTAAGCTTTTCCAGTGACTGCTTCCACTATCACACAGACATTTAAGTGCACTAATCCATGACAAATTGTCTCATCTGATCCATGACAAATCGTCTGAGGGGCCGATAGAGACAAGGAGATGAAGGAGGGGCTGGGGAATGGGCGGCAAGAGGATGAAGAGTTGGGGGGGGGGGCGACTGGTGTGAAGAGAGTGCTTCTCGGCACCTAAATGATCAGGCAGTTATTGCCTAGTTTTTAGAAAGGTTGCTTTCATTACCTTGAAGGGCATGCTGTGTGATAAAATGTGAGTGATCACATAGTGCTGATGAGCTCTCCACCTAAGCCTGCCGTTTTCAAAGCAATTATAATCCCATGTGGAGGTAGATTATAGGATTTCAGTTCCTTTGTTGGCAAAAGGCCGGATTTGTAGGTGTCATGTTCACAAAATGAATGTTTCTAATTGAATTTGTGTGATATGTAATTTAGGATTTTCATCACCAGTAGTTAAATTTAGCTTTTAAATACGCTATACTGCCAAAAGTATTCACTCACCCATCCAAATGATTGAATTCAGGCATTTCAGTCACTTTCATGGCTACAGGTGTATAAAACCAAGCACCTATGCATGCAGACTACTACTACAAACATTTACCGTGATAGGATGCAACCTGTGCAACAGGTCCAGTCATGAAATTTCCTCACTACTAAATATTCCACAGTCAACTGGTAGTGATATTATAACAAAGTGGAAATGATTTCAAATGACAGCAACTCCGCCACAAAGTGTTAGGCCACGTAAAATGACAGCGGGGTCAGTGGATGCTGAGACGCATGGTAAATGACAAATGGATTAGTTCTTATATAGTGCTTTTCTACTTTACTTGATTTCTCAAAGTGCTTTATACAACACATTTGTATTCACCTATTCATACAAGCACTTGTTGGTACATCAAAGTGCTTTTCTATCTAACATTTACTCACATATTCACACTCTAATGAATACTTCGGGAGCAACTCGGGGTTCAATATCTTAGATACTTTGGCGTGCAGACTGGAGCAGGAATAGACCCACCAAACTTATAGATGACCTACCTCTACCTCCTGAGCCACAGTACCACCACAGTACTGCAGATCACCAACTTTCTGCAGAGTCAATAGCTACAGACCTCCAAACCTCGTGTGGCCTCCAGATTAGCTCAAGAGCAGTGCGTAGAAAGCTTCATGGAATGGGTTTCCATGGGTGTGCAGCTGCATCCAAGCCTTACATTGCCAAGCATAATGTAAAGTGTCAGTTGCAGTAGTGCAAAGCACGCCACCACTGGATTGTAGAGCTCTGGAGATGTGATCTCTGGAGTGACCAATCACGTTTCTCCATGTGGCAATCTAATGGATGAGTCTGGGTTTGGGTTATCAGGAGAATGGTACTTGTCTGACTGCATTGTGCCAAGACAATGTAAAGTTTGGTGGAGGGAGGATTATGGTGTGGGGTTGTTTTTCAGGAGCTGTACTCAGCCCCTTAGCTCCAGTGAAAAGAACTCTTAAAGCTTCAGCATTCCAAGACATTTTGGACAAATTCATGCTCCCAACCTTATGGGAACAGTTTGGGAATGGCCCCTTACTATTCCAATAGCACAAAGCAAGGACCATAAAGACATGGATGAGCATGTTTGGGGTGGAAGAACTTGACCGGCCTGCACAGAGTCCTGACCTCAACCTGACAGAACACCTTTGGGATGAGACTGTGAGCCAGGCCTTCTCGTGAAACATCAGTGCCTGACCTCACAAATGTGCTTCTGGAAGAATGGTCAAAAATTCCCATAAACCCTCCTAAGCTGTTATAGCTGCAAAGGATGGGCTGACATCATATTAAACCCTATGGATTAAGAATGGGATGTCACTTAAGTTCATGTGTGTGAAGGCAGATGAGTTAATACTTTTGGCAATATAGGATAGGTGATTTTACATGCAATACACACATAGCTGAATATTCACTCACTAAAAAATGCACGGATTAACACACAGACACACACACACAGACACGCACACAAATTATTGACTTAAATGTGTGTGCGTGTTTGTGTGTGTGTATGTGTGTGCATGTAAACATATGACTGAGGCTTATACTGTACTATGTTGTATTTCAACATGTACCAATGCACCAATGCTGCCAAGAAGATCAAACAATTCCTTTTCATCCACTTTACAAAAATACGATTAAGGCATTATCCATTCAAGTGACTGTAATTAAATTGAATTTTCTTTTACCATAAATTCTCACACTAATTAGTCCCCACTGTCTAATGAGGATGCAAATAAAGCTCATTTGATGACAAAAATACAGCCCATGTGCTCCTACGTTCCTGTGGGTAGCATGGATGGATCGACTGTTCTAAAGGAGAAAAGCAGCAAGAATTACCACTGCAAGGATGGCTGTGAAGAACAAGTGTGTGTTCCCTACCATGTTTCTGCTGCTAACACTGCACTGAGCTATTGTAATGAGGAGCATGACAACTGTGGAAATGAGCTCCAAGTTGAGAATGTGTGTGCATTTAGTTTGTGAATCTGTGAAGTTAATTTCTTAGCATTCCAAAACGCTGTAAGAGGAATCATAAATCTTCCGAAGAAAAAAATTAAATAAAATCAATTCATACTGTGAATACGGCCTCCAGACGTCAACGCTATCCTCATTTACCAAAATGGCAGGTTTCCTAAATCAACTTCATAGTATAGATTTAACACCCTGTATCTGGTCTGTTTTCATCTCACTAGAAAATTCCTATCCATTACTGTTATATAAAGTTAGAGTTAAGCTCTGTTCTTAAAGCTGAAGATGTGCTTCCTATTTTAACAAACAGCCCTGCTTACAGTTATGCTGTTGTTCCCATTTGACCATATTGGCTAATCAAAGTAATTACATGTTTTTTCCACCTCAAAGAAAATTTCTACACTGAGAGAGCATCATGCCACATTGAACAATGAGCTCATTAAAATGCATTCCAATCATCTGGGATTAGACTTTACAGGCCATTTCAGATCAATGGATAAAAACATAACAGCAGCACCGCTGCATTATTTATCAACCTTTTTCAGCTCTCTCATAACCCCCTTTTGTGTTGTCGCATGTAGCATTTTTCACGTCTATAAAAATCGGTATGTTTACGGCTGACACTCACAGTTGAGTCACATTTGATTATGATTTAGATTTTTTTTTCAAATGAATACCAAGGTAACTTACATAGTAACAGCTCCGTAACAATGCAGATATGCCGCACTGCTGTGGCTGACAAGGAATTTGTAGAACAAAACAGAATGCTGTCAAAGTGTAACAGTCTAGTTAGTTTTACAGCTGTGCCTGCTCTATTAGATCTGACTCTCTCTTAAACTGCCCTGTCAGAGTCATAATAAAACAAAACAGCAGCTAAGGCATTGTTATATTGAGACTGCCCCTCTGGGTACTGATACATTGTGAACTATATGGTTACTTCATGAATGCAACAAGAGTAAATAGGTACAGTAGCTGCTAAGTATAACTTAATGACTTAATGAACACTTATAAGACAACACATTAGAGAGGACTCCCATTTTACCATTAGAAGACAAAAATTCTCCATTAACTTCTGTCAGCAATGCACTGACAATGTAAATGCAAATTGGTTACACTGAAAACCAGTACTATTCATCAAGAGTGGCCTGGTTTGTGCAGCAGCACTCTGGGCAGTGAGAGCTTGCGCTCACTGTGCTGGCAGGTGGGGAGAGCGCATAGCCATGCTTGTGTGTGTCATGTCACATTCAGCTCATCTGTCAATGTAGTGGATTATTTCTTGAGAGACCAGAATTGGCTTCCCAGAATCAGGGCACCATCAATCTTCAGCTGCACACGCAGGACACACGGGTAGGCTGTGTGAAGCGGAGGCTCACGGGAAGGAGAGCGGCGCCGCTTCCCGAGCAGGTGACGAAGCAGTCAGGCGACTCGTTACTCAATCTCTGCATCAGCTGTGACTGCGCCGATTTGTCACGGAAACATTTGCGGGGAAAAATTAATAAATAAATAAACAAGTGCGAGCTGAAATCTTTACGTCTACAACGCCTTATTTTAGCATGCTGTCTGTTTACTGATGCAGGAGGCAGAAAAACTGATTCCTCAAAAACTGTTAGATGCTTCAACAGGCTGGAAGATAACATGACCTTCACTTCCCCTCCTTCCAAACTATACCCACACAGGCCCCCTTCCTGCTGTGTTTTTGTTTGTTAGCTTTTGTACCACGCAGTCTCTCAGGCTGTCTGCCATGCTGCATTCACAGAGCCACAGAAAATCATTTCAGGGCATGGTTTCTTTAAATGTACCAACCCCCCAATTGCAGCATTATCGTATCAGTGAAATTTAAATAACAGTGAATAAATAGCAAACAGATGGCATGTTAGTCTAATATATAAAATTACATTTCTATTCATTTTTTCTCATCGGCACAAAACATGTTTCAATCCATCATTAGAAAAAGCTCTTCAAAAACTTAATTTAGAGTATGACACACAGCACATAATATCGTTCTTTAGGAACACAGAAACATCTGATTATGGAAAACAGCAGAGCGTGAAAGCCAAAGGATTTTTCGAGGCAAGACATCTCTTTTTCTTTTTTCTTTTTTTTTGCCACGTCCTACATAGCCATGTCTATTTATATCTGAGGGTTCTGGCCTCAATGAAACCAGAGAGCTTCTCAAATTATAAAATCAATTCTAATTCAAATATTCATCATAGCATTTCAATTCTGAGAGAGGAGTTCTGGTTAGATCGGTTAACGCCACTTCATGGCTGAGTCAGATTGATGTCAGCTTAATCCTCTTTAAAAAAAAAAACATGATATACAGTAAATTGTACAGTCACAGAACAGCGCGGGGGGGGGGGGTGCGCGCGTTCGGGCAGAAGTGCATTCTGTGAGCAGCCAGATGTGATAAAACAACACCTCTGGGAAGCCCGCTGATTAGGACTGTAAAATTTCATAACACATTGGCAGGCTAAGATTGTCAATGTACTGTTCTCCATTTGTCTCAGTTTGTTAACTTTAAAGGTTTTCTAGAAAGTACTTGTGTTAGAGTAACAACATTGCCTTAAAGAGGAAAATTTCATTTACATCCCTCCTCAGTGCAGTAAGTGCATGAGTCGATCTGTGTGACAGGAAAAGCCCTTCCCCATCACCATCTTTTGGTTGGATGACTCTTCTAGATGTACAGGGAGGGTGCTGGGCCCAAGTTTTTTCCCTCCCCTCAGCCCCTTTGGGATCACTGCATTATTCAAAAAAGACACTTACTGAGCCATGCATTTCCTTGTACATCTTTGGCACCAAGCTTGACTTGCCAACCAGTCATACCAAAAAAGAAAAAAACTGAAAAAAAAATAGAAGAAGTATAGAAAAAAAAAAAGAAGCCAGCCTTTAAAAATTCATTCTGAGCTCTCTGTTGCTCATCCCTTACTGTCTTGTTCCAATTAACGGGGCCGGGATACTTTGAGAACTTTCTATCTATCATAGCTGGGATTTTCATGTGTCAGCTGTTCCACAGCAGAAGTAAGCCAACTCTCTGACATGCTGCTTAAAGTCACCAATGTTCAACACAAGCATAGAGAATTCAATGCTGGATTTCCTCCCCCTCTCTTGCTGTGCTTCAATTACTGTCTTTTTGCCTGGCAATGCAACATGCACACAAAAGGGAACCAAGCAGAAGATAGCATCAATGTTTAACAGCCGCTTGGCATCCACGGAAAGCGCCACTCTGCACAAGAGTTCAGCACAGAAGTCGCACTTATTGTTAGAAGCTTAAGGAAAGCATTCGTTTTGCTCTAAAAACCTTTGCCTCCCATGTAACACTTCTACATAGACCATAAGCGATTCTGGGAAGCTTTTCCATAATCAGTGAATTAGATTCACCTCTGTGTCTACCTCCCCTTTTGCCCCTACAGTGCAGCAAGGCATTGGGCTTAATTGCCAAACATTTCCAGCGTAAAAGAGGGGAACATAATTGTCATTTCTATCTACGCCACAGTGATCAAAGCTCCCCTGGCTACCAAGCACAGTAATGGGGATTTTCTCTCTACAGCTTGCCCTATTCGTAACAGTATGCCAGCAAGATTCACGGTGCAGCAGTCAAGAATGCCACATCGCATCTGTGAATCATCTTCCCACTAGCTAACTCATGATATTCAAAGACATCGTCCTTGATGAGGTCCCCACAGAAGCATAGGGTGTAACAATAAGTAGCAAAAATGTCTCTGGAGAGCTAGAGATAGATGTAACTAAATTAATATAGGTATCATGCACTTTAGAAGTAGCTGTCTTTGCTTCTCTTGTGTGACTGCGAGCACAGTGAATCATCTCGTACAGTACCATG
Source organism: Pterophyllum scalare (assembly GCA_024447675.2). Taxonomy (NCBI): domain Eukaryota; kingdom Metazoa; phylum Chordata; class Actinopteri; order Cichliformes; family Cichlidae; genus Pterophyllum; species Pterophyllum scalare. The sequence continues at coordinate 20,984 of JAMQGT020014421.1, forward strand.
GCAAATCATTCTGACGTACTGCAGCAGCGTCTTGCTGTTGCCTTCAAACAGCCAAAGCTGACAACTGCTGCCCCATGGAGAGGGCACCATGTTGCACTGTAACATGGTGCTGTGAAGCTGAAATCTGACAAAGAGGAACACATACCCAGGGTGAGAATGTCAGTGCGACCAGGCCGGGCCACATGGTGCTGCTGGATGGTCTGGTAGAGAGTTGCCTGGCACAACAGCAGGAAGCCGAGGCTAATCCACATGGCTAACAACCAGGACATGGTAAGGCCGAGTCTGCAGGATGGCACACCGCGGGGAGAAACAACAGGGGGACGGGGGCAGAGTTGTATTACAGCATGTCTCCATATATGTTTACAACACATTTACAACACAGTTTATTTCATGTGCCAAAAAGACAAACAATGCTCATATCAATCATAAATGTTGAGACCAATACATCGAATATTGTCAGTTATTAGGACCCGTGTGCACTGTTATTTTTTTTTTTTTTTAACACAGCTAATGGGAAGAAAAAAGATGACAAAGAGGCTTAGAGGGAAATCCCTGAGGACAAGTGACTCAAACAAATGATCAAACACAAAATTTAACATGCCAATTTCTGCCTTGTCCAAACCTGCTGTATTCTGAAAAAGATTTGCACCACAAAAAGAAGAGCAATGAAATACAAAAGAAGGAAAATAACAGTCTTAGACTGCAAGATTCACCCCTTTATGGAAAACTAGAGTTGTTGAAAACAAGAGCAAGACTGCGTTTCTAAGCACAGACAGCCTTCTTGCAGATTTGTTCAGCAACCGCCTAATGGCTGGTGAGGGCCAGCATATGGAGACACGCCTTAGCCCTTATTGAATAATGAGGCTCTCCTCCTTTCCAGGTGTTATTGGGGCCTCTCTCCACAGCACCACTCCACCTCCGAAACAAAAACTGTGGCTTGGTGTGTTTAGGCTCCCTGCCTCTGATGTTTCTGCCTTTTCAGAAAGATTAACACTTACTAACCCCAGGAGCAAATTTAGTGCATTCAGCCAAATCATTCAGATACTGTAGCACATGCTCTGAGGTGATGACTTAACTCTAGTGTGACTGTGAATTTAGTGCTAGTTCAGTGCTTGATTCCAGCTGTCTATATTTTCTACAACACTGAATAAGAGGGTAATCTACAAAAATCTAAATGTTCCAATTTTCCAGACTAAGTGGCACGATCTGGTCTGAGCCAATGAGTTACTTACAGAGAGCAGCAAAGCCACTGCTTGCCTGCCCTCTGTGTGTTTTGATATGAGTGTGAGATTAAAGCCATTTAGGTATTAAATGTTACCCATGTGTTCTTTACCCTCAGTGACATTGAGGCTGCTTAATATTCAGCGAAAATTAAGCATATAATTATTAGCAGCACATTGTAAATCCCCACCCCTGCACTAAATCCACCATAATCTGGCTTGGTGGAAATGTGAACTGGTCCTGTGGGTTTGTTTTCCTTCATTTACAAAAATAATAATAATAATAATGATCAAAAAACAAATTTTTAAAAAGCAGCGTGTTTTCATTCCTGCATTTATATATTCAAATGAAAGGTTGCGCCTGCATACTTTACTGCTTACTGCACCGACTTGAAGCTCGACGTTCTTAGTGGAACTAAAACGGGGTTGTGACCGGGCACGCTTCACCTGACGTGAGCACACAGCTTAGAAGTGAAAGGGAGGCAGGAGCATCGTTTTAAAGGAACTTGAGGGAGAGGGGAAAAAACAGCTTTGAGGAAAAGATGACAGGAAAACTCACGTGCATCTTGTTTTCCTCGCGGGAAACAGAGAATGAATAAAAGCCATTTAGCTTACAGTTTTATAATATCGCCTCAAACGAGAGGCGACCGCTCGACTGTGCGTAACTGCTAAAGTCTAGCACGGGATTTTCAGCGCGGTCGGAGGAGAAGCAGCAGACACTCATAAGACACACCTGCGGGCGGATAACCTCCTGGTGCACCTGCGTGCAGCGTGGATTTAACAAAGTAAGGCGCTTTTTGAGACCGCACGTCTTCTGCTGCGGAGACAAGTTAAGCAGCGACTCCCTAAAACACAGCCCTATCTACCTGGTAATACAAGAGGAGGAAATCATTCAATCATCTTTCCAAGAACAGTATTCATTTAGCGTTCAGCCTGCTCTGTTCTTGCAGTGTTTATTTGGGAATGTAACTAACTGCTGTGTAGTGTGAGATCAGTGTGAACCTGTTTATTTCAATTACAAACACGTAGGAAACTTAGCATATAGCTTAAAATATATTTGTGAGAATAAATATGCTATAGGATTAATTTAACAGTTTTTCATACTTGTCTAATTGGAGGACACATCTTCATATAACCCAGATGCATTTTTCAGGAGGCAGCATACTGTGGGAAATGTGCACTGTTGTGGGTTAAATCAACTCCCCACCCCTCCTATCCCATCCCCAAACACCAAAGGTACTCCATTCAAGTCCCCACACCCTTACCTGAGCACTGCGTTCAGAAGCAAAGGAGTTCAATCAGAAGCACTGCCTGCCCAGTAGACTCACTCCTCAGTCTTAAATCCATCCATACTTGGGAGCCAGGGTTTCAGCCTGAAATTCCACTGCCAGTTAAGCCAAAGCTGCACAAAAGAGGCTAAAATGCTGTTCTTCCCTTCCTATATATCCTTTGGACCCCTGCTGCTCGGGTTCTTTTGAAATCCTTGACAACACAAAGAGTCACCAAAAGCAAAACACCCAGGGGTCTTTGTCACAAACTGGACAGGATTTGAGGGATGGAAGGTTGATCATGTCACTGCTGTATCAGTCACATTCGTCAAGATCTGCGCTCCCTCCTTCAGTGCCTCTTCTCCGTGAGTAAAACTCCTATGTTCTGTTGACAGGGAGCTAATTTACCCTCCTCACTTGTCGTCTCCTTCTCACGCATGCAGCGGAAGGCTCCAGTGGAATGACTGCTCTGTCTGCTCTTGGCTGCATCCCCCCATTGAGAAGCTGTGCTGATAGTGTGAGCTTCAGTCCTCTCTCCAGCGCTCTAAGTAGAGAGTCTGTGTCAGACAGGCAGAGCGAATGTGAGTGAGCGTGCATGTGTGTGTGTATTACAATGTAGCCCAGCTGGAAAGAAAGGGAGAGGGAGAGAGAGTGAGCTGAGAGAGTCAGATCACACGTCTTAAAGCAAGACTACCCGCTTCTGCATCAAGACTTCATTGGCAAATGAGGCGTGTTTTATTAACCCACCTCTTTACGTCCCAGCTTCCCATTCACAGCATCAGGAGACGTGCAAGTTTAGCCTTCAGCTTACTTTGAATTTCTTTGTATCCGTGTGCACGTGATGAATGTGAGTTGGAGAGAGTGTGTCTGTTTTAGTCATCAGCCTCCAGCAAATTAGGGGTGAAAGTGAAGTGCTCCAAGCACTGCACTTTTAATAGAAGGCAGGGTGCCTCATCTCAGCTCTGCAATCACCATATTATATGTTGTGAGCTGGCTTTCCTCTTTACCTATTTTCACAGTGATCGGCGAGGGTTTGTTTTATTCGTTTTTTTACCATGAACCCTTTAGAAAATGTTTCCCACCACTGAAACAAACTTGCATCTGAAAGAGTCTCTGAGTAGCCTTCTGACATTTGCTCAAAAGCTACAACTGTTGCTTTTAAAGGAAACTCATCTCTTCTTCTTCTTCTTTGTATGCATGTGAGTTGGCACGGGTCATGTGTGGCAGTCAGTCTTGTTTGTATGGTGTACGTTTTCCTCCAACATACTGTGTTTCCTTCTGCAAGGATAAGCTCCCTTTTAACTCATCATAATGTTAACCAGAGATTTACAGTATATGCCAATCCCACACACCTGCCATTACTGACTCACTCATAGTGTGATATTTCAAATCAACCGTATGCTACGCACAAGAATTCTCTGAGGGGCTAAATCAACTTGCAGACAGTGAAGAGAGTGTTGGCACTGTGGAGGAGTAATACAGGTGAACTTGATGATGAATATCTGGATAATTCTTGTCTCAGATCTGTTCCTACACCTTGCGTTCTCTGATGTGTAAATTCAGTGAAATCATCTCTTTCTCTGTATGAGAGTTTTGGTGTAAGAAAAAAATTATATACACACACACACACACACACACAGAGTTTTGGTGTAAAAAAAAAATACACACACACACACACACACACACACACATACATACATATATATATATATATATATATATATATATATATATATATATATATATATATATATATATATATATATATATATATTATATATTATATATATAAAAGCCTACTGATTGGCTGTGATTTTCAACCTATCATTCATACAGGGTGGACTTTTTTTTTTTTGCTTGAACTGCTGCTGGTCAGGGTGCCATGATACAGAGCATCCTGGGCTTATTTGTGCTGCTGTGTTATCACCTCTGCTTGTTCTTTACACACCATTGTGGGATGTGACAGCCAGATGCACACAGCCCCACAGAGTTAAAGTCTGCAGGAAAGGGGCTGAAGTTGAAAAACACAGTGTGACAAAATGCTGCATGGGGATATTATTTCTGAATGTGAACGTGTGACGCAAGGACCTAAGTGGGTAAAATAGCTGTTAAGACGCTTCCTCTAAAGGTTGAAAAACGTCGCAAAGCAGACACGTTTTGTGGCTGTGTTTTAAGCCATGTGTTGGTGTGTTTTTTGCCATAGTTCTGTAATAATCTGTTGGGAAGACAGTTATGAATAGTGGCGCTGCCATCTGGATCTCTGTTGGGTAAAGCACACCACATGTTAAGTGACCAGATTCACATTAAGCAGGAACTGCAGAGTAATTACCACAATGATTAGTGCGTCTACATTGTAAACGCACACTTGCACAAAATGGCTTGATTACTAATAAACAGGCTCATTTGTACTTCTCTGTATTAGTTTATTTTATTTATTTATTTTGTTAGGGGTATTAATAGCATGCTTGCTTGGATTTCATTTACTTAATGTCTTTATGATCTGTCCCCCTGGACTAAATTGAAGGCATGAAATGAAAGTCCTACAAACAAGCCTCAGTGGAGAACTTAGGATCGAAGGCATCCAGTTACTGTGCATTTCTTTTCAGCATTGTGCAACACAAGTTTCCCATTTATAGCTTTATTTTTCTGTTGGTATTTTTTTTTTTTTGCTGTTGTCTCCTGCTTCTCATTCTGTGTCAGTCTGAGCTGTGTTGGAAGAATGGACTGGGACAACAGAATTTCACAGTAATTCCGGATTGTTGTCGCAGCCTCATTCCTTCCTGTCTCCCTTCTCAGGGGTTTCCATCATTTCCAAACAGCTGTCGCCGCAGACCATGCCAAGACCTAACCACAACCGACCAATCGCTGGCCAACTCTGTGTTTGGATCTGGGCAGACCTGTTAAACACCAGCATTTGCCAGTATTCCTCTCTCAATACTCTTCTTTTTTTCATTCTGTCATTCTCTTTTTTTCCTCCCTTTATGTTTTTTCCCTCTAGCTAATAAAACGCTTCCTTTCAGATCAGCCAACAAGCTTCAATATGTACCCGCCAGCTGTACCGAAAAGCCCCACCACCCACCCCAGAAGCTTTCTGCTTTCCTTTATTAAATGAGCCTCATACTTTTCAACATTTAAGACTAGAAAAACAAAGAATGTGTTCATCTGATGTGAGACGTCACTGTGTTCGTAAACCTTTTCTCCAGAGTTATTCTAGAGTGACAGAGAGAGTCAGAGAAGAGGAGTGAAATGAAAGAATAAAAAAAAGAAGTGAAGATTAAGGCAAGCAGGAAAATTCATTTGGAGGAACTATGCTGCTCACTGATGGATGGTAATGGGAAAGGAATGATTAATGAAATGAAGAAATCTGATATATAATAATAATTTATTTCACATTTATCAGAGCATCCTTTGTACGCTCTTCCTCATATGGGCACCTCACTGTAAAAGCAAAGTGTACAAATATCAGGTTAGTGGATATACAGTTTTCCAAACATAAGCCTTTAAAGCATTAGGTTTATCCCGTTTCTCCTGTGTCAGCAGAACCTGTGAGAAGTAAACACTAAAATGTAAGTATGAACTCTGACAGGAGGACAGATACTGTTCCACACAGGCAAGTTATTCCACAGCTACAAAGATAGATTTTTTTTTTTTGTCACATCCCTAATTACATTCTCATTTTCATTACTAGGCAAATTCAAGTCAGTTAGTCACTGACACACATTTAAATCTGTGAAATGGAGCTATTTTTATTGATTGGTCATTCCTGTTCAGTAGCAGATGCATGCAACTGTATGTTGTAATGAGGAGGTTATATAAACATCAGTGTGTATTAGAGTCTGGAGTAAATAACCATCATCTGTCCAAATTCATTTTCTATTTTAAGCTGTGTTTGCCTGACGCCCTTATTACGGCCTATCTGCCTGTTAGAAATCTTTTGATTTCAGCAGCTGTAACTGCTTTTGTATTTCCAGCAGCGTAAGTAGTAATTTTCCACGCCCAAATAGCAATGGGTCAGTCAAAGATCAAGTCCTGATTTTTTTTTTTTTTTACAGTTTGAGACCATCAGTTTGGAGTTCCTGAGGTGCTCGCAGCCAGCACTCATCATATGCCGGCAAGCGAGGGTGTTTCTTTTCTCTCTCTCTTTTTTTGCCCAAAACAACACGATCTCACAATATCTGCATCTCTGCATTTTCACTAACGATGGCAGTAGGAGACGCAGTGCACAGAGACATAATTACAGGGTTGATCAATGGCACTTCCAGGCATGTCCAAAAACATGGTATTGAAGGTGAGATTAGACTAATTAAAGGTTTAAGATTAAGGTTTTTAATTTTTATCAGCCTGTTTCTGGAGCTTTTTGATCAGTTTTTAGCTGGCTATTGTGCGCATAATTTAGCCTTCGTGTCCACAATTTTTGCATTCCTTCCCTTGAAAAGAGGAATCTTGACTCTTGGGGCACATGGCCTCTGTTATCAAACATATGAGTCAGCTTTCAATCAATTCTTCTGACTTTACTCTACCAGCACCTGATATTTGTCTAATTTCCTTTTTATATCTGTGCCTCTTCAATCTGATCCTCCAAAGGCGCACTCTACTACAGTATGAAGCCCCTTTGTGAGACTTCTGAAAGCGCTGATGTTGGTGTAAAGCTATTAGAGAACTTGCACAGCTACTTGCCTTTGTTGGCAGTTGAAGGGATGTTCTCTGGCACCTCATTCAGTTGTGGTACTGGTACCAGCCTGTGCGCCACTTTTTCTCAGCCAGCGTATCATTGTCACTTCAGCGCCTCAGTTTCAGGTCCTGGGTTTGGTTGCTGGATGTACATACTGTACACGGTTGCCCTTCTGTTTTATATACAGTATACCAACCTGGTGGTCTGTGCCAGAAACTTTAAAAACTGATCAAATGCTTCAACATGACCTCATTTGGATTCTGTGCTGTTTAACTAATGATTTAATGCTGATGAGGTGTCTGATTCATTTCTACTTGACTTTGAGACTTTAAGGGAGAGTCAGACATCCCTGTCAAGTGATTGATCCCCTATCTCTGTAAAATTGACACCGAGCTTTGGATTTGTTTATGTTTCTGCTCCAGATCTTCTACAGTTTTGCATTTGTATGCTGCTGCTTGGCTAAATAATCCATAGTCAAATTCCCTTAAACTGGCACTGCAGTCATTTATCACTGGTGACCAGTTAGTTTCATTCCCTGTAGCTGCTTGCAGTAGAAAGCTGTGAGAAAGCAGGCAAAGATAATGATATTGGTAAAAATACAAGCAAACAAACACTTGTATTAATATAAATAACTTCATAACTAAAGCTTGTTCAGCACCATCTCTACATACATATTGCATAATGCTACAAACATCAGACAATATAAGCAAATGATCTGCATACCCCAGAAAAATTCAGCTGTGCATAGATTCAGCAAAGTTGTCTGTTTCTCTGAATATAGAAAGTGTTTTACAAATGAACATTAATGCTGTTACTAAATCATCTTTCAATTTACAGATCATTGATTACGATGATATCCAAACGCTTAAACTCAAGTTCTTTTTTTAAAGAATTTCAGTTAGTGCCGCTCCTGGGGAATATTACCTCCCCACATATTGTATTTAATCATATACTACAGGTAGAAGTGAAAATAATAATAAGATTTTTGTGTTTTGAAGTAGGTCAGAAAATCTGGGCTGGTAATGCACTGGGACTCACCAGGTCTCAGCAGGATACCATTTCCTTCTCTTGCTGTTTCAGGATGGAGTAGTAATTGAACACTAGATGCCTCTACTGCTGGAGACGACGACGGCCATGGAAACGTCCCCTCACAGACCAATAAAAATGTCCTCTCCCTCTTGCTGTAATTGGACCAGGGACAGTGGGGTTGGGCTTTGGCCCAAGGAGACCACCTGTGGAAATGCTTTGCTCAATACACCACTATTAAGCTGATGAGGCAGGGGACTCACTGGGAGGGGAAAAAAGAAAGCACGGCAAAAAGAGTGATGCTGATGACAACAAGGAGACAAAACAACTGCAATAGAACTGGAAGGTTTCAAAAATGCTCAGTGCTTACTCAAACTGACACCTGTCAGAGTTCCACAAAACTACTGAGTGGACTGAAATTAATCTATCTGCCATTACAGGTAGGAATTATGTAGAGACAAGAGCAATCGTCCAGATCTGAATCCAATTTCAAAATAAAATTAAAAATGAAACTAAAAGACAGGATACTCCAATTTTTTAGTTACCCTAAGTTGCTAAACAGGAGCTAGTCACATGATTAAAAAAATACAAGGCTGGCTTTTGTTTTTGTTTTTTTATTCAGGGAGTGTGAGTCACATTAAGCAATCACTTTTAAAAGATTACACTTCCATATACTGGGTAATTTAAGTGCTACAGTACATGCTACCCAATTGTGCTCTACCATCCATTTCAAATATTATCACTCTAGACTATGCTCACACATACAGAGGAATTTTTTTCTAAAACATGGATTTTCTGCTTTCATTTTGAAAAATATCACATTATTGTTTCCTTTCTTCTTAGCTTGTTATTTCTGCCATAAATAAAGTTGCATGGTCACTAAGAAAACAAAGAGCTGAAAGGATCTAAAACAGGAGGCCCTTTTTACCGTGTACACAATTAATTCGTTGTTGATGTAAAAACCCTGATTAGTGCAGCTTTGAAGCTTATGTTATCCTGTAAGCTTATCTGCCAGGACTTCCCTTTTTAAATGTAGGAGTAAAGCTAAAATTGATGTGAGAGGTGCCTTACACAAGTTCCACGTTACTCAAATGTTCTGTCTGTCTGTTACTGTATGAATGTGGACACAGTGTTACAGTGTGATCCCTTTCAGTTACAGTCACTCAGGTCCCACATGGATCACAGCCAGGAGACGGATTCATCGGGCTGATGAAGGTATGGAAGAACAGACTGAGATAAGAGGAAGTGCAGAGAGGAAAAAACAGATAGATAGAGAGAAGCTGCAGGCAGACAGAGTAAAAACGCTAAGGCAGTCACACTCAAACCCCATTTAAACATTCATCTGGCTTCTCTCTGCTCCTGCATTCATGCTGCACAGCCAATTCCGGGGCGATAAGCCAGCTGTGTGCTTCTCAAGGTAAGAGAGTGAATAGAGCAGTACAATCTTTGGCTGATGCTGAGGAGGGACAGAGCCTACACACTGACCTTCCGCATGCCAGCTTTACTTCAGCAGTTGAGGAGGGTTTCATAAATGGATTATTCCGCTTAGTCACCTTTGACCTGTCTGGCTGCCTTCCATAACGGCTCAAGCCGCCTGTCCGTCACTCAAAGAGAAGCAGAAAGAGAGAGCGATAAGAGGGAAGATGGTTTCAACCTGTGGGAAGGGATTAAACCCTCTTTTGCTTGGCTGTGGAGAGATGCGGGGGGGGGGATCCACAACTGAGTTGTCAGAAACTGCAGCTGCCACCGTCTGTGCCGGTGACTCAGTGGGTCAGGGTAATATGGAGAAACCGAAGTGACCTTTTTCATCAACTGTGAGACAAGGCTGTTCAACATTTTCCCTCTGCTGACAATTATAATCTATCAAAAGTGGCAGAGAAGCCTGAGGAGAGCCACTGAATGCCAAACATCCCGAGTTCCACCCTCAAAGCATTGCATTCTCCAATGTGATTCACTGGACCTGGAAAGGAACTTCCAACTCTTCAGTGAAAGATACTACGGACGACTCAGCCATATTTAAAAGCCTTGTTATAGTGCACAGATTTAGCGACTGACTCACCAGATCTACATAACGACTGCCATTTAACTCAAAAATTGAGGATAACCTGGAGACGAATTATAGAAACATACTTTCTTCCTGCTTAAATCAGAACCCTGGAAGGATGAGTGAAAATCCAGTATAGTATGTTGCATGGAAATGATCTTAATCACATCACAAGTTTTCACACTAAATGATAAAAATATCACTCGTGTCCTGAACTCTTTGTATTCTTAAGGACCACAGCTGGCTGTGACTGACAGGTGATGTTTTGGATGACGGTGAGCCAGTGAGCTGTAACAACTCACTCCAACAAAACAAAATCTCCTACAAGTCTCAAAGGAAAGCTCTTTGAGGGAGGCATCCAATTCCACCTTCCTTTCAGCAATCACCCACCAGGCACGCAGGAATAAAAGAAGCAGGACTGAGAGGGCAAGAAAGTAAAGGAGATTGAGACGTACAGAGGAGAGATGAGGGTGCAGAAGAAGGAAGCAGGCTAGAATGAATGCATGAAGTATTGTAAGCAGGGAGCCAAAGAGAAAGAAGAGGTTGTGAGAGCACAGGGGGATTTTCTCCTCTCTGCTCTCTCCATTTCTCCCTCTGGCAATGTAGTGGTTATTTACTGCAGCCTCTCCTCTCCCGGTGGAATGGGAGGGAAATGGGCTCTTAACTGGGCTTCCATACATCACCTGCTGACACTGATGCTTGTAGTTTTGGAATGCCTACATCTGATGTTTCTCTTTAAAATCAATTATTTACAGAGTATCTAAGAGCCTCGCAATTCATCATAGCTAATTTCAGTGCATTGCCACGGTCGTGGTTCATGTCAGCGCCATCTCG
>JAMQGT020014423.1:0-15028 GCA_024447675.2 Pterophyllum scalare
TATCAGCAAGTTCTTTCAGACTAAAGTTCACAGGTGGAAAATCCTTTGAGGATCTTCTTTTACAAATGGGACAGTTTTTGTTTTCAGCTTGTTCCCAGAATTTCTGCAGGCAGCTTGAACAGAAGCTGTGGCTGCAGCTCAGAGACACAGGATCTCTGAAAGTCTTTGAGCACACATGGCAGCTCAGGTAACTTTCAAGAAGTTTCTCATCCATTTGATCTTTAAGTATCTGTAACTCACCAAACTGCTGTTTGTTGAACCGTCTGATTAAAATCCTCCAAATGTGTGTTTTTCAGCAGAGATCTGACGCCCTGTGATGGCGTCTCAGCTCAGTTTGAAGTGTCGAAATTAGTTTCACTTTCATGGATCACAGTCACGTGATCAACTGTTACCTGCAGGGAAAGGTCTCATAATATCAGCATCCACCAGAGGGCACTGTCAGGGTCTCGTTCAGCTAGTTTTTCCAGTTTGTGCTCCACACAAAAAACTAAAAATGTATCAAATGTTGAGCTCTCGTGTTTTGTTGAAGCAAATCAAATGTAGAAATGGCACAAAGAAGGTGAGGCTGTGGTGTTTCAGTGTGCTGAGCAGCATTTCAACAGGCTGAATAACACTAAAGCAGTTTCACAGGTTTGGTTTCTCAGCTGCTGTCAGAGGAAACATTTTCTGCCAGTATGTGAGTCTGTTTATTTCATCCAGCTAAACTAAAGAAGATGATTCAGGGAACATGAATGCACAGAAAAGCTTGGATCAGGTTGCAGAAGTGACCTCATCACCTGTTCACCTGTGGCTCCTCCCCCTCTGCTCACCCTGCCTGTCCCACTGCTGCCTTCACATTCTAATGAAACAGATACGACTTTGAAACAAAACTAGTTAGACTTTGAATTTGAATTTTGAATTTATTTATTTGGTAGGGACAATGCACATTAATAAACAATATGTAAATGTGCCAGAATTAGCCAAAGGCTATTTTTCATCTGTTGTCCCTTGCTAAAAAACAAACAAGGGTTAAAATGACTAAACTACACAAATTTAAAGAGAGAAAATACAAGCAATACAAACAATACAATACAATAAATACATATGGAACTACACACAATTTTCATAAAAAGTATAAGTAATTAGAACTAAATTAACTGTTCATATTAAAGGTCCAAAAAACCCCAAAAAACACAGGTGGTCCCATGATTGGATTAGGAGAAGGTGCTTGTTAAACTGAATGTTGACAGATGTGATGTGTTATGAACCAATTCTTTAGTTGTTTTTTAAATTGATTATAAGTGGCAGATGTTCTGATTGTCTGAGGAATAGAGTTCCACTCCCACGCAGCTGTAACTGAAAATGCACTCTGACCAAAAGCACTTTTCCAGAAAGGAACAACACAGTCTTCCCGGATCGCCCCTCTTGTTAAACGAGATGTGTCGTTCCTTATATTTACAAACTGAGTGAGTGGTGGAGATGACAGACCTTTAACAATTTTATGTAGAAGACAAAGATTTTAATGACATTCTCCCAACCCAAGAACCCATGTTTTTCTAAAATACAGCAATGATGATATCTTAAGGGTTTTTTTGTCCAATATTTGATTGTTTGTTTGTATAATGACTCTATGGATTTCAGTGCTGTTGTATTTGCTTGTGACCAAGTTGTGAGACAATAAGTTATGTGTGATAAAACACATACATGCATGAACAATTTAGAAGTCTGTAGTGATAACTGTGGTCTTATAAACTTAAAAATTGACAAACTAAATTTAACACGATTACAATATTTTTTAATCTGAGGTTTAAAGGTGAGTTTTGAGTCTATTATGATACCGAGATATTTATATTCATTCACAAGTTGTAGTTTTGTCACAGCTGGTGCAGGCAAGGCAGGGAGGACCCCAGAGCAGGACGCAGGACGGGAATGGACGGGTGCTTAATAACTTTATTTAAAGGCTGGGCAAGGCCAGTCACACCAAACGAAACACGAAAACTCAACAAAACACACAGCTGACATCACTCCGATGAAAAGACAAGGACCTGAACAAAGAACAAAGGAATACCAAGGGCTTAAATACACATGAGGAACTGACGAGGGAATAGAAAACACGAGGGAACACAGGTGAACCAAATTAACCTAATGTCAAAGGGGGGAAGTAAAACTAAACACAAAGCACAGGGAACACGAGACTATCAAAAGAAAACAGGAAGTGACTCAGGGGAACAGAGATGCAGACTTGACACAAGACAAGGAGGCAGACCTAAATACAAAACATAAAACACTGGGCCACCGGCCCAGGACCATGACAAGTTTTTCCCAGCCACATAAATATTTGCCTCACAACTCACAAGTTTTGATTTAGAAAAGAACATTCCAACTGTTTTACTTACATTTAGTTTTAAGCAGGACTGGTTTAACCAATCTGATACATTAGCCATGGACTGTGTAAGTTCACTGGCTACTTGAGTTATGTTTGCGCCATGTGTATAAATAACAGTATCATCTGTATACATTTGAATAAAGACATTAGGACAAACTGAAGGAAGGTCATTTATGTATAGAGCAAATAACAACGGCCCCAAGATGGAACCTTGGGGAACACCTGTTGACAAAGGCAGAGAAGATGAAATGTAGTGTCCAATTCTGACTGACTGACCGATGTGATAGATATGCGTCTATCCATTTTATTGTATCTAAGGAAAAATTAAATTTACTTAGTTTGGTCAATAGTATTTCGTGATTTATAGTATCAAAAGCTTTTTTCAAATCAAAAAATACAGCACCAACACCACCACCCTTATCCAATAAGTATTTTAAGTTTTCAATGGAAAAACAGTTTGTGGTCTCTGTTGAGTGCTGAGCTCTAAAGCCAAACTGCATGGGGTGAAGTGAAAAGAAAGAGGTGTTAAGATGCTTAGTCATTTGTTGAGCAATGACTTTCTCAGCTATTTTAGACACTGTAGGTATAATACTAATTGGTCTGTAGTTACTAATGGATAAAGGGTCACTATTTTTATAGTCAAGAAATAATTAGCTTTGGCCTGTCGTATATTTTTTACTACTTTATTCCTAAGTGATATAAAGCGATTTTTGGCACTAGCTGATTTACTTTTGATTGCATTTTTTAAAGCAAGATCCCTATCTTTCATAAGTTTCAGTATATCAGAGTTTATCCAGGGCAGTACGTTTTTCTTTCCTCTGTATTTAAGTTTAGAGCTAAAGCTTTTAATTATCGTCTATTGTTGTTACAAAATGGGTACAGCCCATTTCACTATCAGTCCCCTCCAGTATTTTATCCCAGTCAATCTGCTGAATGGCAGATTTAAATCCTTCCTGTCTTTTTTTTTTGGAATTCCTATAAACTGATGTTCTCTGACACAATAATTGGATCTCTTTTTTGAAAGCTTCCTGGCCACAGGTATCAAGTTGTGGTCTGAAAGAGCTGCTAGCATGTTATAGGATTTGACTATTCTCTCAGGGTGATTAGTGAATATTAAATCAATCTGCGTTCTGCTTGATGAAGTGATTCTTGTAGGTTTTTGAATTACTTGGACAAGATCAAATTTGTCAGTTATTCTTTTAAGGTTCTTTCTGCAAGGAGTATCTTCCCAGTTTATGTTAAAATCTCCAAAGATAATGGTCTCCCTATTTAAATTAGAATCTTTAAGTAATTCATTTACTTCATTGTAGCAATAAAATGCCACCTGACCAGTAGCTGAAGTCAAAGTGGTCTAGTTTGCTGACAGTTCAACACGATGCCAGCAGGAAATGAGACGTTGCTTCAGTTATTGGACTCATGAGTGGCAGGAACACAGCAGCAGCAAACATCCAGCTGGGAACAGATTGACTCTTTTTATCTGTTGAATAATGAACTAAACTGGTCTTTAACTTTGCCTCTGCTCATTCATTAGTGCTGGGCGCAACCAAGTCCTGCACACGAGTGGAGGGGAAGTGAAACAAGAAAGATGCTCTTTGATCGCCACTCACACTGAATCAAGATAGCCAACCACTGTATCCTGTTTATAAAGATGATAGTTTTCATTCACCATTATGAGATCATATTTGGGGACTCAAACATGCTCATGTATCTTTGACCTTTGCTCGTCATCTTTTATTATCCAGCTCCTGCACCTTTAACAGCTGCTGCATGGAGCGTTGAAGAAGCACTGACGTTCTCATGTGCTCTCATTTATTCAGTAGTATAAATGACTGCATATGGTGAACAGTTCCATTGTTTTTTTAAACACTTTATAAGATTTTTTTTTACCATTGTACACAGGTTGCAAAAACATGTCCCCCCACCCCCACCCCAGAACAACACTCCTCACCCCAAGAAGACTAAAGAAATTGGGCTGTCTGGTCTAGGTCTGGATTTATCTAATCCTGGATGTAACACAGAATTGAAGTCACCTCCCAAGATCAGATGATGAGAGTGGAGGTTGGGAAGTTTAGCTATAAAGCGGGAGAAGAACTGTGGATTGTCCCAGTTTGGACCATAAATGTTAGCTAAGACAATTTGTAAGCCGAGGAGTTTGCCAGCAACAATTATAAATCTACCATTATCATCAGCAATAACAGAAGTTGCAACAAAAGGAATTCCTTTCTTGATCAGTATGGCTGTGCCTCTGGAAAGCAACATGGAACTGCATTACTGAATCAGGCATGCACACACACACACACACACACACACACACACACACAGATTTTTAAAAGTTCTCCGTCACTGCGATGGATTTCCTTTAACAGAGAGTGGATCGTCACTAGAGTTGCCGCCTGTCTCGTAAAATACAGAACCCTACGGGACTCCGTGGAAAACGGCTCCGTAACATGCGGGGCTCCGTATAGACCTTTTTACAGTTTGTAAACAATGATGACGTAGGTAGAGATGCGCGCGCATTTTGGAAACAGAAATACAGCAGAGTTTAATAGCGTTTCAGTCTACAAGAAGGGATTATCAATGAAAGATCGTTAAAACTACTTTCAAAAATTAACTTTGACCACCGGCAACCGACTCCCCGATTCCTGTGGTACGTTAGCAAGTGGCCCAGTATCCGTGGGCGGATATATACGTGTATTTGGTGGAGAAACCCAGGGTTACACTGGAGAGAATTTGCTGCGCATTCAAGTCACTGGATGCTTACAATTATGTTGTTTGCGGCCATGTACCGAGCGTCAAATATCATGATACAGACTCGGAGTTTTGTGGCTTAAAGGCAGAAATTCTTCCAAGTCAAAAACAAGGAAACAGGACCGCTGTGTATGAGGCTTGTCATTGTAAACAGGTCAGCGAGCTACGTCCTCACAGCAGATTGTACCTGCATGGCAGCGTGAGGACTTCCTCAGGTTGCTTTTCTAGTTTTCTAGGAGTTTTCTGGCTGCAGATATTATTGATTTACAAAGAAAAAATATATACTGTTCCAGTCACACTGAGACACGCTCAACCATTCATATGTGAGTCTGCTCAGACTTTTGACTGGCACTGCATATTGTAATCTATAGTGCGATTAAATATTAATTTAAAAATCAAGACTCTGAGTCGATGCCTCACCTGTAAATAGCTACACTACAGCTTAAAAGCCAAACAGCTAATGCTATTTACTTTAGATACCTGACATCCCGGTATAACCCGAGTAGATAAATAACTTTACCTGATATAAAATCAGCACTTCAAACGTGAGCATTTCTGATCGAGTCCTCAGTCCAGTTTTTATCAGTACATTTGATGGCTTGCAACCACAGACGTCTCCGTTTTCTCTCAAACAGCCGTGATCCCGTGGGATTCGGTACAACTTCAGTCCACTTTTAGTAGAGTAGAAATTCTGACAGCCAATCACACAACAGCAGACATTTTGATGCTGATATCGCTTTTAAATCACGTTTAAATGCTGCACAGTCTCCTTGTTCCTATTGATTTGAATGGAGTAGCAGTTCACTTCCGTTGCCAAAATGCGCGCGCATCCTGACGTAGGCTGTAAAACGGTCTATTCATGGGACGGGTGGCAACTATCGCTGACATGCATTTCCACGCCTCCACTGCTCTCTGTGTGTCTGTGTGTGTTGTGCTCGCTGAGAATTTCAGCTGTTATTTTTGTCTTTACTTCAGCTGCAGCTACCAGAACTGGTTTGCTAGCGAGCGTGGGCCATTAGCACTAGCGATAGTTTGGTACCAGAAGGCCCGCCCCCGAGGACAGAGGTGCTCCGCCAAAATATTTTTATACGTTAATCCCTTATTAGTGACTAAATACATGCAGTAGAAACATATTTTCGAAAATGCTTGTGGATACAAAGCATTACAACATTACTCACACATGCGCCGTGGCTCCCGCAGCCACTAGTTTTTCAAAAACACTCACAGCAGGCAGCGGTTTCAACTGCACGAACGCAAACAGGCGAAGCTGTTATAGAGACGGTGAGCTCAAGTAGTGCAAAAGGAAACATTTTTCCAGCGTCCAAAACAGCAGCTTTTTCTTTTAGTAACCACCATTAAAATCTTTACTGGGAAACAGCTGGAGGTCCTTCATCAACCAACTGATCAGCAGGTGTCAAGGTGGAGAAAAGAGAACTTTGTAGCTGCTCCATCCACCGCTGTTTGTACACACATAGAAAAACTGCAGTACAGAAGTTAAAATATGCAGATAAACTGTTAATAAAAAAAGTATTTCTTATCCAATGAATTGATTAATCGATGGAATAATCGATAGAATACTCGATTACTAAAATAATCAATTTATGCAGCCCTAATTCTCACTTCCAGACGTCACGAGCGCCTCGAGACGACTGTTGTTGTAATTTGGTGTTATATAAATGAACTGAAGTGAACCTTCTGCTGTACGACTTATTAAGGTCCTCTCATGGGAAGTGTGCAACGACACACAAAGAACAACTCAAACCTCACAAGAGCCCTTAAAGGAGAACGGGCCTGTAAGAGGATCACATTTAGATCACATGAAGATTGTTGGCCCTAGAAATATCTGTGAGATATTAAGAAAATAACTGAGATCACAGGATGGCAAAAATGTTCTTGTTTCATTGGAACAGCAAAGTAACACAACAAAGAATAAGTGCCCTCTGAGAGAACAACACCACTGCATGCAGACACAGATCAGGGCTGCTGGGCTCCTGTTGGCAGTTTCTGATTTAAACTTTGGATCCTCAAATTTTAGCAGCATAATAAACTTTATTTTCATCACGCGTTCCTGTGTAACAAGAAAGGTACACAAATACCAGTTTAAATATTTTATTGATCAAAAACACACAATTACATGATTACAGCGTCACAAAAGACAACGAATCAAACACAATGAACAAAGTTTTAATTAAAATGACAAATTTCAAAGCATAAAAAAAAGGTTTCATTAAAAACATGATTTTTAATGCATAACAAATGATCCAAAAAGTTTGTCACACATTTTAAAATCAAAAGTCTTCACAAAAACCAGCCAGTTTTTACAGAGTCCCTCAGATACTTTTATGAGATCCTGCAAAAGATTTTAATTGAAGGCTTCTGTGATACTCCTGATACTGTGGCATCCACCAGGATGTTGAAGGGACGGCGAGAAGCTGCCAGAAAAGTCGTCTCTGATCGCTGACTCGGCGCTTACTGTTGGCTGTAACCACCCAAACCTGGACAAGCAGGAAGGAACCTGTCTGACTCGTTCTCACACCCTCAGTCCTTCACACACACACACAGACTGGATAAGTGGAAGTTATGTATTGTTGTTTGTCGAGGCTTGCCATCACAGGAATGCTCTCAGGGAGCCTTCAGGGGAATTTGAGCCAAAGTTCAAAAACATGCTGATTTTAAGACTCTTGAGAGAAGAGGCTGCATCATTTAGAGACCTCACTGAAAAGCTGGACTCTGATCCTCTGGAGACTCTTCTTCACTGTGAGAGGCTGACCATCAACATCAGAGTATTTTCCACTGCGATTCAGCAAAGCCCAGATTCCATATTTTGGTGAAGCAGGACACGTTCCCTTCCTGTCGCCTGACTCTTTAACTAAACCCACATCCCACTCAGGATGGTCTCCCACCTCCACCTCCCAGCTGTGTTTCTGTGTTTCCCTGAGCTGAAGCCCTCAGAGCTCAGAGTCAGAATTTCTGACCGTTCTTCCAGAAGCTCATCTGTGAGGTCAGACACTGATGTTGGAGAGAAGAAGAAATTGTGCTTAAACAAACAGACCAGCAGTATTAAGATCCAAGTACTTCCAAGTTCCTCATATGCAGTACATGTGTGTATAAAAACTACTTCCAACAAAATACCATAAAATATTTTTGATGGACATGAAGACAGGGAAATGAAGTCCACATGAATTCAGATGAATTTTTGCTGAATTAAATATAAATGAGGGCTATCCAATGAGCCTTCATACTATTTACATCAGTGTGTTTCAGTCTGCCCGTGCAGGCTTGTTCTTCAGACTGCAGTATATATCTTTCATCTGTATTTATCCATGTTGTCACTTCTTATATTTGAATCATGGACTCACCACATCTTCGATTTACAGTGTTTGATTCTTAGAAAAGAAATAACCTTTAATGGTCTGAAGCTCCATTCAGCAATGTCAGCAGGAGTTCTCAGATTCACTTGTTCCCACAGAGAAAACTGACAGCTTATATCTGACCTTTGCTCTTAGACTGCTGGCTTACTTGTGGTTCCTAGGATCCTTCAGAGTAGAATGGGAGGCAGAGCCTTCAGCTTTCAGGCCCCTCTTCTGTGGAACCAGCTCCCAGCTTGGATTCAGGAGACAGACACCCTCTCTATTTTTCGGATTAATAACACTCTCCCTAACACTGTAGTGTGGTGTTTGTGCACCAGAGTGTACAAACACCACACACAACACAACACACTGAGAAGCAGAGCAGTGTGAGAATCAATGACTCCATTGACACAAACTTCACGTCTCCTGCAATAATGCATCTCATCAGAGTTGAGCTTACGTTTGATGCTGCTGTGAAAATAAAAGTTAAGGTTTCAAATTTAGTTGCTTCAAACAAATTCTGGATTTTAATAAATTTGGTTCTGACTGCTTCAAGAAAACAGCTTCAGCACAACAACAGGTTTTACTTTTAAAAGTCCTGATTGAGTCACCAAACCACTGAGACTGAGTGAAGTGTAACAATCCAAATTAAAACATGATTATAAAACACCAGAAGATCCAGAAAGCTTTCAAACTACAAGAGATGGCTGCTGCTGATCCAAGTGAAGAACAACAACTAGAAAGAAGCATTTTAATCCAGTCCGTCACACAGAATGACACTGGTATCTGCCTGAAATGAAGATGCTACTGAGGTAAACATGTGATAATTATTCCTGTTTAAACATCTTTAACCTGCTGATGTCATACAGGTGCAGAACTTAGATGTAATTTCTTTGAACTTGGACTCTTTATGTGCTGCTATAAAATGGTTTATTTAAAAAAGATGATAATGATAATCGGGATCATTAACATGTTTTAGGTGTAAAGTGATGTGACACAAGCTAATCATTAATCCTTTGAAGAAGTGGCACAGCTCACTGTGCATACCAACTTTCAAAAGCTATGAAATCAGCATCATTCAGATTTCAACACCATCAGAGTATTTGTAGAAACAGCATAATCTATATTCTGAAAATATTTATTCAGAAAAAAACAAGAATATAAAAACCAAAAGTTTCCTTATAGAAGACAAATCAGGCCTTAGTGCCTCACAGTACATCCATTAAAGCAAAAACACCAAAATACAACCATATAATTAATCCAGACATTTTGGTTAATGTTCCATCTTATCATGTGTGCAATTTTATTTATATAGCCCCAAATCACAGCAGTCGCCTCAATGTACTCTATATTGTAGAATCACATTAATTACAGAGAAAGCCCAACAGTCAAACCAACCCCTTATGAGCGAGCACTTGGTGACAGTGGGAAAGAAAAACTCCCTTTTAAGAGGAAGAAACCTCCAAACTTAGAAGAAGATTCACTTTACAAAGAAATGTTAATTTGGCACATTTTGATATCACAGGTTTTGGCGTCTCCTGATTTTACAACACATGTGGATCAAGGAGCTTCTCCTTGATCTTCTCCCACACTCTGAAGGACAGGTTGCCCAGGTGTTTGGCCACATCTATCAGTGCTCCTGAGAGCAGCTGTGGATCTGACAGTGAGCTCTGGGCTCTGGCTCTGCTCTGAGTGGCTTTATAACTGCTGAGGAATGGCACGCTGTGTTTCTGCAGCTCTTCTTCAACAGCAGAGATGCTGTCTGACAGAGAGGAGATCTGCTCCTCAATCATCTTC
This sequence comes from Pterophyllum scalare, assembly GCA_024447675.2. Taxonomy (NCBI): domain Eukaryota; kingdom Metazoa; phylum Chordata; class Actinopteri; order Cichliformes; family Cichlidae; genus Pterophyllum; species Pterophyllum scalare. The sequence goes on from JAMQGT020014423.1 coordinate 10,261, forward strand.
ATCTCTCTGCTGATAGTCCTCCCCTTCTGCTCCTCTCCCTCCCTCAGAGCTGCCAGTCTGGACTCCTCTTCCTCTCTCAGGAACTGGTGGAGCTTGTTGAACTCTGCTCTGATCTGCCGCTCTGTGGCCAACAGCTGCTTCTTGGAGTGTTCAATCACTTCATTGTAGGTTTCCTCCACTTGTTTGTATTTGTTCCTCTTGTCCTGCAGAGACTTTAAGGCAGATTTCAGCTGCTCCTTCAGGTCACTGACTGCTTCTTCTACAGGAACCACTTTGTGAGTCTGATGGAGAGAAGACTCACACACAGGACACACAGCTCTATCTTCATCCACACAGAACAGTTTAGGCTCTTCTTGGTGTTTCCTGCACACTGACATCACTTCCTCCCTCTCCCTTCTCCTTCTCTTCAGGTGAGCTATCGCTCTGCCTGCTTAGCAAAGGAGTCAGCAAGTTCTTTGAGACGAAGGATTTATGGATGGTTGATCCTTTGAAGATCTTCTTTTACAAATGGGACAGTTTTTGTTTTTAGTTTGTTCCCAGAATTTCTGCAGGCAGCTTGAACAGAAGCTGTGGCTGCAGCTCAGAGACACAGGATCTCTGAAAGTCTCTGAGCACACATGAAAGCTCAGGAAGTTTTCAACAAGTTTCTCAGCCATTTCCAATGATTTTCAGATGATTTATTTATAAGACTCACCAAAATAAAGTCCTTTTTATCCACCAGATTTCTGTTCTATCCACACAGATCCCAGCCTTTAATGGAATGGTGTCTGTGAAGTGTATCTTTAGTTTCATTTGCTCTGTCATGGGTGGAGCTGATAGTAATGAACCTGTCATTATATTCGATCTCCAATAGATGGAGCTGTTTGTTACAAGCAGCAGATTGTGCAGCATGAAGGAGATTCATTTTCTGAGCCTCAAATGTTTACAGCGTTTGGGACAGAATGAGATTTTAATATCTCATATATTAAATAACCACGAAGGAGCGTGATCATGTGATGTGTTAAGAGGCTTTGTCTATAGGATGCATCCTTAAATTTACTTCATGCTTGTTTACTTTAGATGAGAATGACTTATATATGACTGTATCTGTAAAAGTAATCACCATGATGAATTATAGCTGTCACCATGTGTCTGACCATCACTGAGGCAGGAGTTTAAATCTCACCACTCTGACTTTCCCTGCTCTTTTTCCTCAGGCTGCCTGCTTCACTTTGCTTCTATTCACAGCTTCTATTTAAGTGATTTTTTTAAAACTTTATTTTATTCAGCAGGTGTGTCAGTAATCAGGCTTCAGTGGAAATTAATTCAGCTTGTGGTTCCTAGGGTCCTTCAGAGTAGAATGGAGGCAGAGCCTTCAGCTTTCAGGCCCCTCATCTGTGGAACCAGCTCCCAGCTTGGATTCAGGAGACAGACACCCTCTCTATTTTTAAGATCCGGCTTAAAACTTTCCTCTATGATCAAGCTTATAGTTAGGGCTGGATCAGATGACCTTGAACCACCCCTTAGTTATGCTGCTATAGGCCTAGGCTACTGCGGGGGTGTCCCATAATGTTTCTTTTTTAAAAAATTTTTTTTAAAGCCTGTCATGTCAATGCATTTTTTGCAATTGGAATATGATCCAAATGCTCTGGTGTACCAAACATATTTGCTTTTCCAAGAATAGCTCTGTAAGTTTTCCAATGGGCTACTCTTGTTAATGTTTGTATTTTAAATTTATTTTATTTATTTACGCCAGGCGTGACAGGTAGAAAGGAAAGGGTAGGGAGAAAGTGAAAAAAACAACAAATGGAGAAGAAAAAAAAATAATCAAAGAATGACATATATATTCATACATACACTCACACATACATACACTCACACATCCACATATCTATACACATGTATATACATATACACATACACATACACACACACACACACACACACAATCCTGCTGTTGCTTGTAATAATGTGTGTATGTGCCTCTGTCATGAAATGTACTCACCAATGGGGTCAAGAAACTGCAGCCACGCCCCCCGTGTCCCAGAGGGAAACAGGGAAGGACCCAGGGGGCCCGGTCTGTCCACGGCCCACTAGGAGCTCAGAAGACAGGAGGCCACACATCCCGATGGCAACTGCGCACGCACCCCAGAGGAGGAAGGAGGGAGGCCCTAGACAGAACCCCCATGGCCAAATGGCAAGAGTCCAGAGAGCCAGAGGCAATGAGCAGCCAACCCCACCCCGCAGGCCGGCACCCCCCGCACGAGCCAGGAACGCGGCCCCAAGGCCCCAGGCCCCCGAGAACCGCCTGACACCCAGCAGAGCCCCCCCCCCCACGCCAAAGAGGCCTGAGCCAACCTTAGATCACAACCGCCAAGGGAGCGGACCTAGATCCAGGCCCAGACATCCGGCAATGAACCCCAGGACCCACGGGCACCCAAGACCCCAGGGGCGGCAGTGGCAATCAGCGGGAAGCAGCAGGATGTGGTAGGGAGTGATAGGGAGGGGTGACTCGCACTGTGCCAAGGCTCAGTAAGCCATTGACCCAGGCCCTGCTTTCCACAGACACACATACACACATATTTCATATACTCATGCTCACACATATAACCATTACACATTCACACACACACACACACACACACACACACACAGATTTTTAAAAGTTCTCCGTCACTGCGATGGATTTCCACACACAGAACTAACATGGACACCAAGTGTGGGCGAGCGGGTATCAGCAAAGAGCCAGCGGCACCCCAGGGGAGGGTGTTTCTTTTCATTCACCTTTGTTTTTAGCCCACTCTGTATTTAATCAATAGTTATTAATAATCTCTGCCTCTCTTCCACAGCATGTCTTTTGTCCTGTCTCTCTCCCCTCAGCCCCAACCGGTCACAGCAGATGACTGCCCCTCCCTGAGCCTGGTTCTGCCAGAGGTTTCTCCCTGTTAAAAGGGAGTTTTTCCTTCTCACTGTTGCCAAGTGCTCCCTCTCATTGGGGGTCGTTTTGACTGTTGGGTTTTCTCTGTGTTATTGTAGGGTCTTTACCCACAATACAAAGCGCCTTGTGGTGACTATTTGTTGTGATTTGATGTTAAATAAAATAAAATTTTCTTATTCATTAATAATTTGAAAATAGTAATTCTCCCACCAGAGTATCTTCAATACACATACACCAAAATGAAACCTATTTTTTTTTTTACCAAAATCACCACATAGTTCAGGCTATAAACGAAGTGTTTGAACCATTACATGTATATGTTGCACAATTACAAAAAGCAAAACAATGCGCAGTGTTGAATGTGGGCTGTTTATGCATGTGTGTATCACTTTAAGAGCTCAAGAAGCTGCCTGAGTCAAATGTTGTGATTGGTTTGTGTAATTTGTAGCTGCCTGTAGCAGTTCTTTGTAAAGAGCAGGAAGTCGTGGTAGTTGGAAGTGAGTTTCTTTGTATTTGTAAACCATCACACAGAGAAATCTTTATTTCATTTGTACAGTTTGTATTTATAAAAACTCTTTATGAGGAATATTTGTAAAGTGTAACTATAGGGCAAAGGCTCTATCTCCTCTGAGTCTCCGCTGTGTCCTCGGCATGTCCAGGTACAGCTGATCAGCTGATCTGAGTGACCGGGAAGGAGAATGTAGGTGCAGCAACTCGGAAAGACAAGGTGGGGCAGGGCCATGTAGTGAGTTAAAAACAAATAAAAGGATTTTAAAATGAACTCTAAAATACACGGGAAGCCAGTGCAGTGAGGATAAAACAGGGGTAATATGCTTTTTCTTTCGTGATCATGTCAATAGGCACGCAGCAGCATTTTGAACCAGCTGCAGACGGGCTAGAGCAGACTGGCTAACACAACGAATAAAGCATTGCAGTAATCCAGTCAAATGGTAATAAAAGCATGGATCACTACTTCAAAATGCTTCTGCAATAACATATTTTTATTTTCACCAGCTGCCTCAAATGAAAGAAGCTAGATCTCACCACTGCACTGGTCTGATCCTCCAATTTAAAACTCTCGTCCATAATAAAACCCAAATTTGTGACAGATGGCTTTACATATTGTGATAATGAACCCACGCCCACGTGGGAAGGTCCACCCGGGACGCTAGGGCCAAAGACAATCACCTCTGTCTTTTTTTTCATTAAAATTCAAGAAATTTAGAGCCATCCATGCTTTAATATCATCAAGGCACTCAATCAGGGTCTGTATAGAGTTGGCTTCCTTGCATTTCAAAGGCATATAAATCTGAGTATCATCAGCATAGCAATGGAAAGCAATTTTATGCTTTCTGAGAAGGGTTCTGAGGGGGAGCAGATACAAAGAAAATAACAGAGGTCCCAAAATTGAACACTGTGGTACTCCACATGTTAACAGAACAGGGGATGATTCAAACTCATTTAGATGTATGCAGAAAGACCTTGGGGTCAAGTAAGACTTAAGCCATTTCATAACGGTGCTATGAAAACCAGCACAATGCTCTAAACGAGAAATTAAAATATCATGGTCCACTGTGTCAAAAACAGCTGTTAAATCTAAAAGCATTAAAATCGCATAATCTCCTGTATCTTTAGTCAAAAGAATGTCATTAAACACCCTCAGCAACACAGATTCTGTACTGTGGAGAGGTTTAAAACCAGATTGAAAGATCTCGAGAATACAGTGCCTTGGAAAGTATTCGGCCCCCTTGAACTTTTCAACCTTTTGCCACATTTCAGGCTTCAAACATAAAGATATAAAATTTGAATTTTTTGTGAAGAATCAACAACAAGTGGAACACAATCGTGAAG
>JAMQGT020014424.1:0-157498 GCA_024447675.2 Pterophyllum scalare
CACAGCTTTTTGGTCTGTGGCACATTAAAAGTTAACCAAATGCTTAAAAGTAACTTAACATTATGAATCTGAGCAACTAATGCAATACTCGTAAAATGACCATTTGCTGATGCTGTAAATAGGCAAATTTTCAGATTTCCTAGAAAAAGTTGAACACTTTCCAAAGCATTTTCTTGGCAGCATCCATGGTTTAAAAATTAGCCTATAATGGAGGCCTGAATAACAAAGCTGCCTGACTTGCTGTGCCCCAATAAAAGTTAGGTCTCACACTGATTATTTAAAAAAAAAAAAATGACCAGCATAAACCCATCTGATGTGAGAATATAAGCAAGCTGCTTATCAGAAGGAAAGTGGTTATTTTAGGACGCTCAAGCCTATGCAAGAGCCCCCGACTTCAGTTCAGGAGATGAGGCTTGAGGTGAAGAGGATGAGGTGGAAATGAGGGAGGAGAGAGCAGTGATGGAGGAGAAAGGCATGAGGCTGATTAAAAGATGTACAAGTGTTAAATCATAGTTTTAAAGATCACAAATGGGCCTTTTCAAAAGTAACTAAAGACGTACCATGCATTTAGCCACTGACACACCAGTCAATGAGTACAAGTTTAAGACGCCCCCATTAAATAACCTTTAAAAAGACTGTACTTTTAAGTGAGGTAGCACCTAGCCAAACCTAAAAAAAAAACAAACTGAAAGTGAAATTGCTGCACACGCACTTAAAATCTACTTGAAGGAAAGCTTGCATATAGGCCTGTGTCCAAATTTAGGCTACTTCATCATTCATGGCACATCCTGTATGTTTGGATGCTGCAGTATAATGGCAACTGGAACAGACATTGATATGCGTGTTCACCACCCAACAAGCAAACGCAAGTTGGAGAAGGAGTCGTGCGCCTTACCAACATGTCACACAGGTGATCTGAGCCAGAGCTAAAGCCGCTGGTCTCCGAGTCTTCAGGACTGCTGGAGCGAGAGTCCAAAAAGGAGCTGGAGTCTATGCAGTCTGCCACGCGAGCAATACCAGGGAACCTCTCTAGAAGGTCAGCAGTCATACTCAAGGTCTCAGGACGCAGGTAGCCTGGGGGCTTTCCAAGGATGCCACTGAAGGGACTGTTCAGTAATCCTAGCACTGAAAAACAATTACAGCATTAAGTTTACTCACATCAGTACCAGCAGCTGTGGCAAGGTCACACCATGGCTTGTTCACCATTGCAGTTTTGCAAGTAAAGTGAAGTGGGATTTGTGCCCACAGAGCTGCATTGATTTGCCAGGAATGAAGCTGCACTGCAAACTCAAGTTTCAAAAGGTGCATCTTCAAGGGCATAAAGTAAATTAAGTTTTGTGCTGAATCTACAGACAATCAGAACTCAAAGGTAGCAATGCCAACTGGGGTTTCTGAAAATATTCTTGTTGAAGATACCAGATGTGCAAGCTGGGTGCAAGAGACTCAAAACTTCAATGGTTCAGTCATTCAATTCATTACATTTTCTAACCTGACTGCTATTGAAACAATTTCTCCCCCCTCAGATGCTAGTTTCCTTTCTATACATCAAAACTGGAAGCCAGTGTTTCCAAGTCAAGTCCAGGTAAATGCCAAGCAGGCAACTCCCTAAGTATTACAAGCCTCTTCCTCCCGATAACCAAGTGAGTCAGCTGGCAACAGCGACGGGTATGTACTGCATGGCCTGTAAGTCAATACAAGCCTCTGAGGGGGATTATTCAGCTGTAGGCCGCATTCAATGCCCTGTCCCACTTTGTTGCAGGCCCAGTTTAGAAAGCTCTAAATGAAGTCATGCTGGGTTGGTGTGGACATGTGATAAAAACTACAGTGCGACAAATGGGTCAAGTCAAATAGGACATCCTTATCACTGCCATTCATGACAAAACCCAATCTCAAAACTGACATCCAAAATGTCAAAATTTACATAAACTTGCTCACCCATGTCACCCAGCTTTGACAGCGTTTTTTTCCCTGACTAACTCTACATACTCAGCCTGATGAGTTTGAGCAACAGGTAATACTTAAATATTTAACTTTACTCTGGCAATATGATTGTGGGGGGGGGATTGCTTCACTGGCTGTTTTTGTGCTTGCTGGATTGCTAGGGATGCAGCAAAGCAAAACTGCCACATCATCCTCCGTAGTGACGCTACACTGTTCCCACACACAGACTACTGTTCTATCATTTAAATATTAAGTGCTACACAAATCAAGGAACAATCTTACAATATATATTCCATAGAAATAAATGAGTCAGAGCAAAAACTGTTGAACAGGTATCCCCACCAATCCCACTGAATCCTACAATACATACAGCTAAACAAAGGTTTGGCACTTACTAGAGGGTGAGCTGTTTTGAACATGGGACAGGGACGTGTGCGTCTCTGTCTCCTGGCTGCTCCAAGGTTTGTCCCAACCAGACAGACGGAGAGACTGAAGGCCCAGGCCCAGGTCTGTGACACCTGGCGGGTCCCTGGACAAAGACATCTCCTGAGAGCCAGGCATGGCGTCGCAGTTTGGGAAAGGCATCCTCCTGCTGCCCACTGCAGCCCGCTCCGAGTCTGTGTGCCAAAATCCAGTTCGCAGATGGAGCAAGAGAGAAAGGAGACAAGCGTTAGCCACAAATCACATATTCCCCCCTTCTATCTGCATTATATAGAAAAGGGCAAGGCAAGACTTGTCACTAAACCCTTTTGGGAAAGAAACCTCAATAAACTTTGCTCAACACCACATCTCCCCCTACCCTGGCTGACAGCAGAGCTAACCTGCTGCCTCTGTGCCCGGTGCAACTGCCATGCATCTCCGTCCGCATCACTGACCCACCTAGCAGCATGTGACATGGCTGCTGATGCACTCGCACACCCCTGCTAATGACATCAGCTTCCCCACCTCCCTGCTTCCTTGCCTAACAACTGTGTAATGAAAAATTCCAGTTGGAGCTATTGGCTTGTTGATAGAAGCACTCCCCTCTGGTAGGCACAGCACGTCTCCGAGTCAGTGGGAAGACAGCTGCCGCTGTTACTGCTGCTGCTTACTCTGTGTCTAGCCTTGTTTCCTGAGCGAGCTGACAGAGGCGGGGGGGGGGGCGAGGGGCCGAGCTACAGAAGCATGGTGGGAGGCAGAGGCAGCATGGGAGCAAATGACTCAGCAGACTTCAACTAAAGTACCTCAGACTTTAGGATGCTCAGGGTGTTTCAGTTTAAGTCTGGTTTGCAAATTGATTTTAGCACAAACTGAAGAAACAGGCAAGCAGTGTCTCACTGTAGCTGAAAGCAGCTGACTGATCAGATGTTGAGGACAGTGATTTGCACCACCAGCTCCTCCCTTCCCTCTCCAGGCCTGGAAAACTTCCAGCTGCCTGATTCAGCAAGACTAGGCTGGGCGGGATGGGACACGGACTACAGCAGAAGTTCAGCACGCTTTGCATCAAGATCCAGCTTACTTTTCTTATGCAATATTTATGTTCTGCTTATGTCAAACTGAAAAGGGTTATACCATCATCTAACAAGACCAGACATGCCTTAAGCAAACAACTGAAAGAAAGTATTCCAGTAGTGTGCTGAGCTTAAATCTTGGCAAATCCCACTCCTGGGGTTTATTTATATATTTAAAAAAAAAAAACCTACTGCAATGCTGCAGACCAGCAATGCAGCATGAATCAGCTGCTGGCACCTGAATAAGGGACAAGCTGAAGGAGGTTAAACAGCTTTAGAAAGTGAAAGGGGATTTCCATTTGAGATGATGCAACTTTCCATCTTGCAACACACAACACTGGTTTTGTGCCTCTGCATTTGTGTTCCTTCATGGTTTTGTAGTCTTAAAAATGCAAACCACAGCAGCAGGAGAAGCTCCCAGTGAGGGCACAGGTTATGGCCTCTGCTTTCTAAAACTTAAGTGTACAGGGAACCGAAAGCACTAACCTTCACATCCAACTGAAACACAGCGGGAATTTCCAAACTGATTCAAGCACTTTTGGACTCAAACTGTTTTTGCAATATCCCTCAATACCACCTGTACTACTACCTGATGAGGATAAATTGGTTCGAGTGCAATCATTAGGTCTACTCAAAGAAAATTCCCTACTTGAGTAGCTGAAACATACAAAAACTGCACTTCAATGCAACATAGGCCTCCTGAAATCCTACAGAAGGAAACCAGTTATTCAACAATTCACAAAATACAATATAAACACTTTTTAAATCAAACAAAGCTGTTTGGGACACAAATTATGGCCTTGGTGTTGTTAAACCAAATTGCATTTTTCAGGCTAAAAGAGTTTTGCCAAGGAACGCCTGATGTGCAGGAGCTAACCGTTTTACTGATTCTGCTCGGCCTTCATTAAACAGGGTTCGCCATTTCGGTTATTTTAGTGTTTTTAAAGCCTTTCAAAACGCTATGGCTCCAGGCCAGCTTTAAATAAGTTCAGGCCGCAGTTGGGTCAGATATTCATGTTTTCTCGCTTTTTTGCAGTCAAGCTAACTGAAGTCGAGCTTAGCTAGAGAGTGAGTGAGTGACAAGTGAGGGTTTATTTACCGGACAGCAGGTTTGGCTTTCCCTTGGTGTTGGGTGTGGTGCACACACCAGTGAAATCCAGAGCATTGCCCAGCATGGTGTTCATCCTGCGGAAGATGTCTGCGTTGCTGCAGGTGGACAGTGCCGGAGACTCGATGTCCGGGCTCTCGGGCCAACGGGCGTCGTTTTTCTGCAGGAGAAGACCGTGAGAGGGAGGAAACATTAACCCAAAACCCGCGCTAGAAGCTAAGGTCAAGCTTGGGAATCACGCTGCAAAATGAAAACTGTTTCCCCCCTTTTTCGACAGCTCTGGGGTAATTTTAGTGACCCGCTAAAGGTTCAAATGAGGAACCGTTGGTAATTTCAGCCCAAAGCTATCTCACCTACTTAATTTCGTTTCAACTCACCAAAGAAAACGCCATGTGGTCACACAGCCAGCAAGAAAAGTCACAACGACCGCTGCGAGAAAAGGTCATATTTATGAGACGAGCAAACAGCAAATTAGTCTTAATTTTCTGAACGTGCGTGCAGCTAATAACAATGCGTCCATCCGTTCACGTGCTCCACCTCAAAGACAAGGCCGCCGCAGGTTTCTGTTATCATTTAAACAGGCGTTTGACAACGTTTTCCACCAATAGAAACGTGAATAAACGTACTAAAACGTAAAACGTATCTAAAAACACAGTGCGTAAAAACAATATAATATTATTATATTTTATTACATTTATATTAGGTGGAACTAAACTAATTTTTTTCTAATATATTGATATTAAAAGATAAAAGTAGACCCCCGCCCCCAAAAAAAAACTATAACTGAAAACAAGTGCAGAACTTTTTTTTTTTTTTTTGCAAACTGGGCGAATCTGAGATATGACCCTTCAATACAGAGGCATGCGTTTAAACTTTTTTAAGAAAGATAAGACTTAGAAACAGTTGTGACAAATAATAACCTGACTAATAATAACTAATACAAAATAAAATAAAAAACAATAATGTAATGAATATAATATAAATAAATTATATTATATAATAAATAATTAAATAAATATGTTCATAAAAGACACTTGTAAACAGATGTAAGGTGATTAAAAAAACATAATAAAATACAAGGTTGTTGGAGGTTTACTTTGAAGATACTAAAAAGGAACTATCTTGAAAACAGTTTCATATACATTATCATTGTGACCCGTGTTTTATTAAAACAGATGGATCTTGTATTTTTTCTACTTCGTCTTGGTATTTTACATCAAACCCAAAGACTAAATCTTAACACACCACAAATAAATACTAAACTTTGAGCTGCAGCCTTCCACTGCTTTGCTGTGCATAAATATCACAAATTACAACTAAAGGACTGTAATAAACTGATCAGCCTTAGCATTAAATCACCTGCTTAATATTGTGCAGGCCTCCTTCATGCTGCAAAACAGCTCTGACTCATCAGTGGAATGGACATGGTATCTCTGGGGGTGCCTTTTGTTGTTTTGCATCATAAAATTGGCAGCAGCTCTTTCAGTCTTGTGGGTCGCAGGGTGGGGCCTCAGTGGATTTGGCTTGTTCCCAAAGATCCCATGCAAGCTTGTTCAGCTTGGAATTTGAGAAGTTTGGAAGCTGGGTCAGCACCTGGTTCTCCTTCCTTGTGTGGTAGGTGCATTATCCTGTTGGGGAGACCCCTGCCTTGGGGCAGCGCAGGTACTGCAATATTTAGGTGGTGGTACGTGTCCACATAAATTCCAAGACCCAAGGTTTCATAGCAGAGTGTTTTATTAAAACAAGATGATTAACTTTATACACTTTATCTGTTGGTGGTTTTAATGCTTTGGCTGGTGGGTGAATGTCCTCTACTTGAAAAGGAGAGCCTTTTCTTACCTGTGTTACTGCGGACACTTTAACACTTCGATGAATGATAATAAAATGCTTTATAGAGTATTTTACTGACTAATAGCATCATTTGGATACCGTGTGCCTACTTCTTTGTGGGAAGTTGTTTCATTACACTCTGGAGGCAGTTATTTGTTGGTATCTTGTAATTTTTCAGTGTTTTTGGCACTTTTTCCTTTTATAACTGGTTCCAGTGGTGCAGTCATTTTGATATATCATTTTAGACTTTGTTGCTCCAAAATAGAGGTGGATTGGAAGACCTTAAAAAGAACTAATAAGCATACCCAGACAATAGTGCTGACCAGTATAAACCCAGTCTAATCTGGAGCAATGTATGATGATGTTCAACCAAGAACTGACTCACCTCAGCCAGATTTCTGTAACCTTTGCAATAACGCAGCGACCTTGTACTATGCACCTGCATGTTGATAATAACCTGTCCAAGATGCCAAAGACATCTACTAAAATTATCCTAAGGCCTTTTGTTTCAGTGGCCCACAGTTGGGCTTTCCTCCTTTGGTCTCTCCCCATCCTGCATCAAGGTTATTTGTAGATAACTAAAACTAAAAACTGGGGGAAAAATTGAAAAACATTATAGCTAAGTGAAACTAATTAAAATCTAGCTTTAAGGAAAAAAAATATACATAAAGAGTATTTGGTGGGTGTTTTTCCTAAACACCCACCAAAGCCTGTCTATTTCACGGAGAGTTAAAAGTGTTATGTTTGTAATAACCTCTATGAACTCACTAAATCTCCCCTGTGACAAATACACTCTTTTATTTTCTTTTTGTGTAATTTTGCAACCACCAGCAAAGTGGATTTTTTTTAACATTCTGTTTATCAAATTTTATGGAAAATTGTCTAAAAGACATCAAAAGTCAAGAAGATAACAAATGAATAAACACCCAACTGTAACAGAACCCCCACCCATCACCACCCGTGGCACCTATCCCCACCAAAGCAGTGAAAGAGCTGCAAAAGAACCAAGATTCCCAAATATGCAAATATACAGTATATAAATAGATTCCAAAATAAATTTAAAAAATAAGAAAGAAAATGTGTTTTTAAAATGTAACAAATACAAATTAAAAAGGGGGGAAAAAAAAATATTATTAAACACACAAACTGCCTCCCATCAAAGTGTTAAAGTGATGCTCAAGCCACTATAATCTTGCAGTTTGTACTAGTAAAACAAAAAGGGTTTCCAAATCTCATAAAAGTTGATGCATTGCCTGTCTGAGAGAGCCTGATTTTTATTTTTTTTCCATTTTAATGAAGTAAAGCACCTCCTTCACCCAGGTCATGTAGGTAGGAGGTTTGGGGAATTTCCACTTCAATATTATCAGTCTTTTGGCCGGCAAGGTTGAGAAGGCTATTAAATTCCTTTCATGGAAGAAAGACTAGATGGGGAGGGCCAGACACCTGAAGAGGGTGACTAACATCAAAGTGGATTTTAACTAAAACAAGATGCAACAGAAGTTCAGAATTTCAGATTTAATTCAAGGTGTTTTAACAGAATCGTAGCATTAATAACCCTTTATGAACTGAAGCCATTTTTATATATAATCCCTTTCAGAGGCTCAATGTGGACAATCGACTGACCAGCAGCTCCACGGCCGGGTGAGGCCCGACCATTGTTGCTCTATGACAAATGAAGCTCTTTAGAAGATGCAAATTGAGCCAAAATGAAACTGTACTGGTAAGCGAACATGAACTTGCGCACTCTTAAAACTAGTTGAATACAGTTTTATTGACTGCCAGAATACACCGCACATTAAGATAAAAAAAATATAGCAGAACAAATATGATTCAGAAAACATCTCTGACGTACGAAACAGGATCAAGTTGTGAATGTAACTGGTGTTCGTCTCTGCTTGAAGAGTGTGGTTTGTAAAGAGGCTTTGGTTATGAGCCACTCTGCTGTCCAACGAACAGGAAGGGGGTGTTTGGATTCAAGGCGCTACAAGTTTAATAGGGTTGGAGGTCATGTTCAATCACCAGATTTTCCATTTTTCATGAGAATAACGTGGAGCACATGTGGTGAGCATAAAAGAATTTCAGGTGAGCTGTGAAGGGATTTAAATTGTCCAGTTAACTGTTTTGGCTTTTACATTGAAATATGCTTTGAGACTGAATCGTCACTGCTTACTTGCAGTTGAGGCTGATAGATGAACACCTATTGATTTGTGAGGAGGTAGGAAAGTCTACACAGCAGTAGAATTAGTCATTTGAGAATAAGATTTATGTCAGTTATATATTAAACTGATGATGTAGTCGGTGCTAGGTGCAGAGCTAGAAAATGTAACATTTGGTGTAAAACAATTTCAAAGAACGAGGTCGTTTAAAGAGTGAGTTCTGGTGGTTCTGAAAGCACAGCTGACATTAAGATACTCCCCTGTAGAGGCTCTTCCTTCCATGAGGGGTCTCTGTAGCTGCTGCAGGTTAACTGATTGTGTGGTAGCTGGGACAGTAGAGGGCAGAACAGACCTGCAATAAGACGCATCTCCAGGCACCATCACCAAACTGGAACAATTACATTTTGTTAAAAGCCACATTTGTGTACACAAACTGCTTATGCACTCACGCACATGACATCTTTTTACACACTGCAGTACATAAATACATTTCTCTGAAACCTAGTGGTAAACAGTGACCTCTTAAAAACATCCTAAATTGTGTTTCACTCAATATATGTGCTCCTTTCTGATGTGCTAAGTAAGCACTGTGAGGAAACAATATTAAATCCTCTCCACTGAGGCAACAGAGTCTAATTTTACATTTGGTTCCAGCCCATGAAAACGGCAGAGAAAAACACGGCTCCTTCCGATCTGTAGCATCCCCGTCTTCACACTCCATTGATTTTATGTCAATCCAAATACTCCGACAGTGATGTTAAATGACCCATATTTCCATGAAGGGCAAATGGCTGATTCTTGGGAGAATATTTGCTTCTTGCAAACAGTTTGTTGCTCTTGACATGCTTTATTTTCATAGCCATTGTCTGTGGATTATTTTTATTAGGATCAGAAAATTCAATTTATATAAAAAAAAAAAGTCAATATGTTCATAAGTTTCTGAAGGTGACTTCTTAAATGTCTTTAGTCAACTTTATTAAAAAAAAAAACAAACAAAACATACAAATTAATTTAGAGGGCAGTACAGTGGCATGGTAGTTAGCCCTGCTGCCTCACAGGTAGAAGGTCTGGGTTTGAATCCACCTTGGCCCGGGCCTCTCTGTGTGGAGTTTGCATGGACATGCAGTTAGTAGGGTTAGGTTAATTTGTGATTCTAAATTGCCAATAGGTGTGAATGGCTGTCTGTGTTAGCCCTGCGACAGGCTGGTGACCTGTACAGGGTATACCCTGCCTCTCGCCCAATGACAGCTGGGATAGGCTCTGACTATCCGGTTAAGCAGTGTGTCCTGCAGCAAAACACCACAGACTTAAATATAAATGCAGACGGATACAATTACAATCACGTTTATACACAATTAGCACAATATGGTCAAATGTAAATAGTTACCGCCATTATGACAGCTGGTCATATTGAAAAATAGTTACTTAAGAGTCCCTGGAGGATCCATCACAGTTGGTTGAGCAGAGCATCTTACCAGCTAATGAGGGCAGAGTGTGGAGGTCATCTCCACACATGATGCAAACAGACACTAATGCAGTGGTGCATTACAAATGAAGAGTTGGCATCAATAATTCATATATCTGATGTTTCTATGAGTTAGCATAGCATTGGATCATTTAGCTTTTATTGCATCAAGTCAGAGCCCAGTGATAAATGACAGATGTCCACATGTATGCATTCACTTCTTTTATTCATAAGATGGGATTATCTTTTTTTTTTAACATCTTATGCACAGCAGATACAAAGACAAACATGTTTCTAAACCACAAACTAAATTCCTCCATCAGTCTAATCCTGCTTCCCACTTCACCCCCCCCCCAAAAAAAGCAACCCTTTGTTTGTAGTCCAGTTTCACATTCTGAAAGATCGTTTTACAGCAATCTCATTTTAGCAGAATGGCACGAGCCATGTTCAGAATACTTCCACGTTTTGACAGATACCCACTTCCCCCTTTAAACAAATTGCACTTTTTCTTCTTTAAAACTACTTCAACAGGATTATAGGCTCAAAAAACACCAAAAAACAAGAGACGACTAAACATCCAACTTATACAGGTTCATTATTTAGTTGCACAAAAAAAAATGCATAAATATACATTATGCAAAAAGTACAAAAATATTTGTACTTTCCTTTGCTCAAATAATGACAAACATTGATATGATCATAAGGACTGGGACTGTCAAAACATAGGGATGCATTCACAAGGTCCATGCGAGATAAGCCATTTACACAACAGCCTAGCTTTCACAGAGGTAAGACCAAGGTTCTACAGAAAAAACATTTCGCTGTCTAGGCCAAGGAAAAGCGGCAATACATACACTAAGAAAATTAGGATACACAGAACTCTGCGTTCTAAATTCATGCCAAAAAGACTTTAACATGCAATGACTTAACGCTTCTAAACCTCCCAGGAGCCACAGTGACCCATGGAAGGACTAGCTTAACAACAGTAACTTCAATGCATCAATTTTCCTCAGCAATTATGAGCCATGGAGTTTGAAAAGGTTTGCATGAGGTTCTTTTTTTTTGTTGAAGTGTTAGGATGGTACCACAATAGTTGCCAAGGATAAGCTCAGATTGTCGACAGCAAACTGGTCTTAACTCAGGCTCCCCCAGAGACAATCGGGAGGAGATATAAATACTGTTTGCTTATAGTAATGCACATTTGTCCATTAAATAAACTGATTAAATTAACGAAGAGCTTGGCAAACCTCACTTCAGCTGGACAAAGGTGTGGTTTCCAGAGGCCTGAAGAAAACAGGGAGAAAAAAAAAGAAAGAAAAAAAATCAAATTAGTCTTAATACCAGGCAGCCTCACATTTGAAAACATTTAAAGAGACAGTGATGGTGCTCTCAGACTTCCCTTTTCCATCTGTAGTGCTAAGCCCCAAAACAACTGGTTCAAATTTAAGACATACATCTTAACAAGGCTCAAGTCTCCAGTTATCCAAACTGCTGGACATTGTATTTAAAAACAAACAGTCAAACAGGGGGCCTATTGGTGCATTTGGCGAGGACATGTCAGCTGTGGATTAATACACATTTGATGCATTAGTAAACATTTACAGCAGTATATACACATCAACCTAAAAGGAGGAGAAATACCAACCCTACAGTATCTGTGTTCATGGTAAAGTAGTTAGTGTCAAAAGCCATAGTTTGTCCATCAATGGAGGTCTATGGCAGACAAATGAGCAGTGTGATTGATCAAAAAGGCAAGTATAGCAATAATCTGCATTTGCCTTGTCAGAAACTGTGTGGGGGGGAAGGAAAAATGGCTGAAGTCACCGCTTTATTCAAAATATGCCTATTCTGCTGTGTTAGAGCTACAGTGTGATTCAAACAGCGAGTCATTTCCCTCTGCCGGAAACACTCATGCACCAAATTTGTGTTAATCTTCAGCTGGAACACACCTGTAAGGCAGTGGCAGTCGTATAACATCTTAAACTGATACAAACTGCTCCAAGTAGGCAAAGAAATGCAATTAAAAACATGCAACCCCCCCCCCCAAAAAAAAAACTAAATACCAGAATAGAAAGGGTAAAGTTTGTTTAAAATTAATAAAAAAGGATTAATAAAATTTTATGTCTTTAATGAGAAAAATTTGGGGCCAAGTTACAGAAAGGTTGGGGAAGTCCTAGTTATATTAACCAGCATCTTACTGGATTTTGGCAATAGGAATCACAATATTGCCAGCCCTATCCTTCAACAGCAGATCAGGTTGTCAGGCATACACATTTGTTATCTCATTGTGTAGTGTTCAGTTAAACATTATGTTGTGTCATTATGCAGGTTTCAGTATGCATGACATAAGGCTAGCAGCCAGAGGATTGTGGGTGGAAGGGTGGGGTGGTGGCAAGTCTAAAAATACTGTTTGACCAAAGGTTACTCACTAAATATCTAACAAAACTGCCGGGACTTCCATCCAGGCTGGGAAGTCTCAGAGGGAGTAGGGTACCAGCGCATCTAAAGAAACACAAACACAGTCATGTACACCAGACCAAAACCAGGCTTCAGTGCTTCAATCCACAGTTCTGCAGATTTCAACAATTAAAATTTTACTTTTAAAAAGGCAGTTTTAGGAGGACTGCAAGTGTCCCTTTAAGCCCTGGTCACTGAAGCCATGGGAGTGTGGGTCACGTAGCCGCTCATTCAGAACAACAGTCCTGGAGTAATTAACAGGCACGGAAATGTGGAGCTAACTTCTCCATGTGTTAAACATTTCCACGAGGTCAGAGCTGGTAGGTCTGTACCTTTCCTTTACCTGTGACTAAACCCTGTGGCAAAATGAGGCCTCCTGTTTCTACAAACTGCTACAGGCAACAACTGCACAGCCAGACCTGCATAACATATCCATGCAGTTGTTTGGAGTTTCTTACATTTGGCGTATCACAGATAAACTAAAAAAAGACTGGGAGTGAGAGGGAAGAGCATTAGGATCAGGGCATTTTGAGGATCTTTCGTACGAGAATGCAATTAAAAGCTTTCCCCCCTTTGTGTTGCTACCCACTCAGCTTATGTTCCAACAGGAACATGGACAGTAAGTTGGCACTTCCAGAGAAGGCCATAGGGGCTAACATTTTCTCCAAGCAAATGCCTCACATTCCTCAGCCTCTTGTGTCTGACAAAAATGGTCAGTGTAATAGCTGCCTACTTTACAGTCTAGCGCTCCCTCACACTCTTATTGCAGGACTACATTAGCTGACAATGAACTTTAAATGACCCAACAAGAGAAATATTTTCCATTGCTATTGTTACTAAAAGCCCTGCCTACTCCCATGTAGTTGGCTGCACTACTGCTGTATCACTGAGTGCAATTAGGTTACAATATAAACACTGCCCATTTCAGAACCAATTCCTCCCACATCACCATCATCTAGGCTTCAGAAATAAAGTTCAGATTAAATTTGCAACCCAGATCCAAGAAAAAGAGTCCAACACTAAAATGTTCAAACACTTAAAGCATAATTCTACTGTAAATTCAAAACCTGCACAGTTCTCAGCTGGCAACACACACGCTTTAGCATCAAATCTGGATTTTCAATATTACGCCTTTATTTCACGCTGAAGACCTAATCACGTTCTCAGTATGGGGATGCCCCCCCGCCCCCTCTGAACCAGAGTCCAGAATCTAAAAAAAAAAAAATTTTTTTTAATTGCCCTGTGGGGGAGAATTATCAAACATTATCCTGATCCGGCATTTTCACACAGACGCCGTCACTGTATTACCTCGGAGGACCACTAGGATTGCTTCTAAAAACTCAGCCTCTGTCAGCAGTGCAGTGTTGCATCCTTAATCTTCAAAGTTTGAGAATTACACACAATCTTACAGATTAACTGGATGAACTGAGTAAAATTAACACTTGCATAAGAACCATGAATTTTATTTCATGATATTGTATTATGCCAAGGTGCAGGCATCAACTGTGTCTTTCTAAATGTTCCCTATGATATAAAAATGCATACAGGGGAATACATTTGAAAAGGGGGGAAAAAAAAATAAACAAGAGGAGAAACACACCGGTTGGTCCCTCACCTGGGCGTGGAGGGCTGCGGCTGCAGCCGCAGCCGCTGGGTAAGTGAAGGCTGCGTGAGGGAGGCCTGGGGTCAGCTCAGTGGTATACAGTGGGTAAGGAGTCCACGCATCTGGTGATGCTGGGATCAGCGCTGCCCCTGTCAGATCATCTGAGGAAGCACAGGGTTGGAGGAAACAGAGCTGACTGACCTACCTCTAATGACCAACGTCAGAAGCAAAAAATCCAAATCAAAACAGTGAATCTTTTTGAAATAATAAATCTGTGCTGTAACAAAAAAAAAAAAACCTGCAAATCACAATTGGGCAGTCATTCCCATTTATTCCTATGTGAATCAGAGAAATTTACATCTGGCTGCAAACTCACCCACTTTTGAACTCCAGCATTTGGTCAGTTTGCAAAATTACAAGCAATGCTAGAATAAAAGATACAGTCTGGAACAGCAACAGTGCAGCTTCTCAGTAAAATGTTTGATAAAGTTTTGTGAACTGCTGTTTTTTGCTTCCCCTTCTTGTCCTTTATCAAGTAAATTTCAGCAGGAAAAACCTGGTCTGAAAACAGCTTAAAACCTGTCAAAACCTAATGAGTATGAGGTGTTTAGGCAAAAGAGCAGAGACAACTGCTGACTACAACCTGAAAGAATGGAGTTACCCAGCTGGACAGAAGCAAAGCCGCTGTCATAAGACTTCAAATGACATGCATGCGGAGGTGAGTTAGTCCTTAATTTGTTAGATTTTTTTAAACTTGTGGACATTTGCCTTAGAACCCCCCCACAATATCCAAAGCTTGTAAAATGGGCAACAAGGACAACCGAGTACTGCCATTGTGAGAGTGGATGAGAGCCTAGAGTGGTGCAGCTGTAAAACTTACATGGGTCCCGTGCAATGAAGTGTGCTCCTAGAGCAGGGTGGATATTTGTGGGGTTCGGTGTGGCCATCAGCTTACTCTTTGCCATCTTCGTGTTGGCTTTAGCAAACTCTAAGCGCAGGGTCTGGGGACTTTCAGGGTCAAAACGGATTCCCTGGGGGGAGAGACGGAAGGAGGGAGGGACACAGTATCGTAAGGGAGGTGGGCTCAGTTTGAGGGGCTGTAGCTCAGTAGTCTCACATGGCCCCCTTTCCTTAAGCAGAGCTTAAATACTCAGAATGTATCCTTCAAACTTCCCTTGAGCCAACACTTGTCACTGCGATGTTAATACGCCCACTCCAGCTTCACTGAACTAAAACCATTCATAAAGATCATGTCAGCAAAATAAGGGCAGATGGAAGGACACTTCTGAAATATTCCAACACACCTGCATCATCTCCTCCTCGTGACAAAATCAAGAGCACAGGCGACTGCAGGAGATCAATCACGTGAGCTCAGAGGAGAGGGAGATGAGGAACAGAGCCAATGGTGAGACTGAGTGTTTAAGTTTGTGGTTGAACCCTGCTTGTGTTCTTGTGCCCTAAGCGTTGTGCCCACATGCAGGTGAGTAGTATTTTGGTGTCTGTTGGTGTGTGTTTGTGTGTGTGACTGCTGGTGTATCTAGGAGGTGATGCTCGTAAGGAAGGCTAGGCTATGAGAGAGAGGAGTGTTAGATACTGCCAACGTGGGCTACTGAGTGACAAAATAAGAAGTTACACTACAGAAGACGTGTCCATATAACACTACACATGTGGCTATAGAACAAGTATTACAGTAAAAGCAGTGATATGCAAAATGAGGAAAGCTATACAGGACTAAGAAGGATGTGTATCAAGGTCAAAGTAAACTACCGTAAGGCTACGGGATTCTGGCCTCTTTCCAAAAATGGCCCTGCCATTGAATTGTAAAAGACAAAATGGGTTGGCTTTGAGAAATGTTTTTTTAAAAGGGGATAAAAGACTTTAAGTCCCAATCATTCAGGTTAAAGCAAAGATTAGAACAAATCTAATTACATTTAAGATTTTTTTTTAAAGGAGAGAAAAAATAAAATTAGTAAAAACAAGTCATTGCTTACATTTAGTGCATTTTTTGCAGCTTCAGCTCCAGACCGACTGTCAAAGGTTACAAACCCGACAGGCTGGAAGACAAAGGGAAGAAACACACTGACAAAAGAGGCTGATGAAGCTACAACATGACACAAGAACCATCATTTCATTCAAATATCACACTGATATAATCTTTTGGTTTCAATAATATTAATACAATGCTCATGGTGAAGCAGGGCCAACACAGCCTGGAGCGCATTTAATATGGAATTAAAGCACTGATGGACGGCATCTCACCTGTTTTGATGTTAACTTAATCAGTGACCCTTCATAACCCTGTGGGGAAGAAAGACAGCCAATTATCCACCCTGGAGTCACACGCAGGAAGTCAGGCATGAACGTCTCACTATATTAAGAGAAATCTGCTTTTGTGCACCTTCACTTTGAGCTCGGCAGCAGGCCATCTCAGACCCTTCTGTGACAGCGTTTCACTTACATTTGTCATGCTCAAATTACATGCATGTTTCCAACAAATACAACCTTCTGTGATTTGACTACACATAAAATACAGACGCCGTTTTATCCTTAAAGCTAAACAGAAGAAAATAGAGACTATAATAGGCCAAGCATGTGTTATCAGATATGAGAGTTTCTCTTTTGCATTCGTTTAAGGACAGATTGGGAATGACTTCCAAATAAAGCCACTAGTTTTATACAAAGTTTAACAAAACAAAAAAACACAAGAGTTAGGAATTTACTCAGGCTTTAACTAAGAAATGAAGGGGAATTTTGCCTGACTAGACCACTGATAGATGAGATCTCTCCTAAACCTGATTTACAGCTGTGGAAAATTAAACAACTTTTAGTGGCTGTGATAAATCCTTAACAATCCAAACCAGATTCAGTTTCAGCAATTCAAAGCATGAAAATAGGTAGAATAGTTATTATAAACATCTCTCTGGAAGCTCATGTAAAGGGACAAAGTTTTTTTTTTTTAAATGCGGTCCTGAATGTAAAAACTGAAATCAGATTGACCCTATCTGCACACAATGAGTCGTGTTTGCCTGCCGTAGAAGTAAAAGGACAAAAAAAGAGAAAAAAAAAAGGAGTGTTACAGGTCCAGTCAGTGGTTTCACAATGTACAAATGTTAGAAGAGAAAATAAAAATTTCCCTACACAGTGGGCAAGCTGGGTCACAGAGAAGATTGGTTGGCCAATCGTGAGAGCTACTCATTTACACATTCCACCAGAGCATCCATGTGCGAGGGATACCACTTCCAATTTGGTTAGTTAGGACAAGGGTGGGAGGGGTGTTTATGGAACTGAGTCCAGTCCAAAAGAAGAAAAAAAAAAAGCAAGTGAACAATGGTGTGGCCTCATTTCCATATATGCAAATATCTGTTCTTCCATTAATGGTTTGCCTGATTTCACAATCTTCACAATAAGCCTCATCACATTTCCTTAGAACTGCTTTAGAAAAGCTGCAACTTGCCTTAAAAGGTCTGAAGAGAAGGTAAAGTTCCCGTGGCTTTATATCGACTGGTAGGCCACTGACAAACAGGGTTCGTACCTGCAGACGGACAAAAAAAACCAAACACTGCATCAATTAATATTCTTTGTTCATTAGTCTATTAATTCCTCAAAACTCTGCTCGCTGTGATCTATGATAAATTGAAAACAAGACAGAAAAACCCATTTCTGTGTATAGATTAAAAAAAATACGCTTAAAGATTAAATCTCTAAAGAAAGCTTTGACAGCTCTTCCAGTGGTATGAGTTTCCTAAACTTTTCTTAAATTACTTAAATGGCCAAAAGCTAGAAGATATTGCAGTATGAAGTTTAGGCCATAACCTCGAGTTTAGCTGGTCACCATGAGACCATACTATACCTTCTAAAACCATTACTTCAGATTTCACAAAGACCTCAAATTATCCAGTGCGGAGTATGTAAATTGTTTTTGCAATGCTTCGTCCTTCCACTTTTTTTTTTTTTAACCATGCTGTGACCTCCAAGACTTACCAAGTGAACCCTTGGCTAGTCTTGAACCTCGGGTCAAGAACAACTTTAGAATGACCCAAACAGATGCCAGTTTAATTTAAAGGATTATAAAATGTTGACTCAAGATCAGTCATCTACGAGAGAAAGCTGGGAGTTGTTTAATCCTGACATTTCTCCAACATGTTACACAGAAAATGGTGAGCATAAAGACGTAGAGACTCTTATAGGAAACCCCCCTTAAAAAGGACCCTTGAACCAGTCTTGATCAGATATTGAAAACTGGTGCTGTGTATGGTCCAGTGTGCGCAGGAAAATAAACAGGGCGGTGCGAGGGCCCATTAGTTCCCAGCCGTTGGGAAGGCCCTCAATACAATGGGGCTGCCAGAGGAACAGCACTGGACAACAGTGCACAGCGTGACACCATTTCCTTCCCCTGACCCGTGGCCCCAGCCCTGTCGGCCCTCCGGCATTTTTCAGGTGCCGCACAGCAGCAATTCTCAGCCCTTTACAAGTCAGCATATACAGAGACTGAAAGCTGGCCCAGCTAGACACAACTCAGTGGAGATGTTTTAATTTATCCCCCCAACTTCTCACCTACTGAGCAACTCCAAGACGGCAAGCATATAAAGCTGAAGTCTGTGCACCCTGTACGGCTTTAATAAAATTTAAAATGAATCACTTTTACACTGAGATGAATTTCTGGAAACAGAGCTGTTAATGATTGACAGGGTTTAATAGATGACCAAAAGACCTGGGGTGGGAGCTCCTTAATTTATCCTTTGCTCTTAATTACAAGGAGAAAAAAACAAACTAAAGCAAATTGGTCTAAGAAAAGTCAAGTGGCTACTCAAGGCTTTGTTGTAACACAATGGGAACAAAAGGAACACCAACAAAAGGAGCCTGGTGCTCCCCTCAGTGTCTCTCTATAAGGAGTCATTAAAGAGGAAATGCAGCTGACCACACAGAAAGAAGAGTGACTGCTGAGAAACAAATGAGTAATTCAATGAAACATTTTAGTTTTAAAAAAACAAAAACACACACGACACCTTACAAATAATGTCATATTGCAACATTTGTTTGAGATTTCAGTTTCATGATGACAAAAATGTAGTGGGGCAACAATTGTGCTTAAAAAAAACTGCAGTATCAGTACAAATGGCTATCCTAATAAAATACAAATAAAGTAAATAATGCTAAAAAAAAAACACGTTTTTAAATTAGACAGTATTTAATTTAGAGAACATTTTCCCACTCCAGGCAGTCCGCTGATTTCCCCCCTCCATTCAAATTGATTTTCTAAGACAAATTTCATGTTTTTATATTTCACATGCTTAATTTCCAACACCTTGTACTGCACACAAAATAACCGAGCCTCAAAGAAGAGGAAAAAACATGCACTTATTTTTAATTGATTCAAATTAGTAGCTGCATGCTGGCGCCGATAGTCCGCAAACTGAGATAATATTACGATGTAAAATAAGTATTTGGAAAAGATTACTCCGGGTGTGCAACTTTGGGAGGCTCCTCAATTTTCGCTCCTCTTAAACCGCTTCAGGGCTGGAAGAACCTAAGAGACAACTTTGGAAAGTCTAAATTCGCGGCCGAGTTTTCATTAAACGCGAACAGGACCGGGTCACAGCCCGGCGCGGCGGAGAAATAAAACTTTGGCCAAACTCACCTCTTCCTCGATGGAAACGTTGTTATTCGGCTCTGCGTCAGCTTTGAGACTCATGTTCACGGTCGCTTCGACTGCTGCTTCTGCCGCTGCACAAAGTATCAAGTTTTTCCTCGTCGAGTGATATTTCCCCCAAGTGCGTCTGAAGCTGCAGTGAAAGTCCTGGTGGCGTTTGAACTTGAGCAGAGAAGATGTGCCGAGGTGAAGTTGTGCAGACGAGGACGGCGAGATATCCGAGGAGAGTTTAACAGCAGTACTGCGAGAGAGAATCATTCATAAAAGGGAAGAAAAGGAAAGAAAAGAAACACAGACGCGCTAAACTAAAGGTGAGAAGGTGGATTTGTGCTCCGTGTGTGAGGGTGAGAGATGGGGGAAAGAAGTGCGCGTAAAAAACAGAAAGCCTCTGCGCTCACATCAATGCCCTCAGCTGTGGGACTGTGCGGAGGAAGAACAAGTAAACTTTTTCCTCATTGGAGCGCGTCTCTCTCCCTCCTCCTGACCCCCCGCCCCCGCTCCCCTTCTCTCATACACCTCCTCCGCCTCCTCCTGCTTTTCAATTAGGTCATCAATTATGTTGCAGTCTGCTGTGAGCCGTAATCAAGCTGCAGATCCGCCTCAGCTGTTGCAGGAAACCCCGGTCCCTGCGCCGCTACATCACCGTTTCTATGGGACAGCGCAGAGCCAAGGGTAATGACAAACAAAAAACCCTTTAACTTTATCTAGAATGAAAATGTTGTTGGTGTTGGCGTTATTGTCATTAGGTATACGGTAACCTTATGTGTGTGTTCTTTTTCTCTTTGGCCTGCATCTTCTACCACCCACCCCTTCAAAGAAAGAGAAAAAAAAATTATGTATTTTTCAGGAAATATTTAGCACCGATTTTTACTGTAATGCTGAATTTGAAACCGTTTCTCCACGATGAAGCAAAATTCTGCTCTTTGTGTAATTTACTTAAAACTGAATTGTTCTGCTGCCCATCAGTTTAGTGGAGATTATTGTGCTTTTACTCCTTTACTCACTACTTCATTTGCAGAAGAGTAAAAAAAACAAACAAACCAGTTTATACAGTAAATTAGTATAAAGCGAAATTATATAATTAATGTGTAAATGTACCAATGCTGGATTATAGTGAATATCTTTATTTATACCTTTTATACCTCTTGCTGAAGGATGAAGGTAAATGTGGTATTTCTGCTGTTCCAGCTCTGATCACTGATATTAGGAATATGACTGGATGAGGGCATACAGTGAAATTAACTCATCTAATTTACATCATTTTCAAATTATTCTATTATATCAGAGTAAAATGAAAAAACTGAACTGATGATTTACAGTTTTCCTATACCTTTTATTAGCTAGCACACTTCACAAATGCTCACAAATGTAGAACACGTAAAGTTTTCTCTCAAATTACATCGAAATGCTCCGTCAGAAAATGAAAGCATGATGCGGAACAGTCTAAAACGCCTCTGTGCAAAAAGGAAAAAATATATATTAAAAAAGATTAGACTTATTGATGAGACTGATTTAAAGTGGATTAATTTAATAAGCTACAAAAATAAACACATTAGAGAACAGACCTTGTTTAATATTTGATATAAATGTAATTCATCCAAATGTTGTAACCTCTACAAATCTAAACAAAAACATGTAATAAATAATAATAATTGTGTGTTAATTGTTTTGAGCTCAGGTTGGTGTACGAGGGGCGTGGGTGGAGGAACGGCTTGCGTTGTATATGGAGGCTCAGCGCTGGACGTGAGCCCAGCATGCAGCGTGTTTCCTCACAACAAGTCAGCTCACAGAGGCCGGCCAGTTTCCTGACTTTGTATAGGAACACAATCAAGCCCACGGGGCGGGGGGTGGGCCGACGCATTCTCACTGTACTTCTTTAGTGATTTGAACTAAAAATAGTAAAGCTGCTTTTTCAGTGTGTTTCTTTTACTTAACCCGAGTGGTTCATATGTACATATGTATGTACATACACAGAGACAAAGAGGGGTGCAGTCGGTCGATGAGCACAAACAGATATCGGAGCAAATCTTTAAACAATGGAAAAACAATCTGTTTATCTCCCTGTGATTGTCTTGTGACTGTATTTCAACGCAGGACTAATTTTATACTCTGTCCAACTCTCTATCTTAAACTGCACATCAGCTGCTAAGTCATTCTCTGATCGAGAGCCCAGGAATCATTTGCTATTTCAAGCTTCTCCTCAAATACAGACTTGAAATATTTTTGTATTTGAACTACATATTGGGCAAAAAAGATATTTGAAGAAAGTGTTTAATTTGGCACATTTACTGATAAAGAAAATCATCATTTGTTGCTGCCCTCAATAAATCTGTGCACAACTACACAAACCTTAATGTTTCTAAACCTGAGAAACCCTGAATAAATAAAATTGTCATTGGATTTGAATTATAAAGGGTGCAATATGCTGCTGAAGGGTCAGAAGAAGCTGGAGACAAAGTCAGCTTCTCTGTTAGTAATCTTAATGGTTCTGGCCAAGCTGAATTAAGGATTATAATCTGCTCTGTAAACTGAGATAAAAGTAAGGCTGGTTTCAGTGGTCTGTCCTAAGTAAGTACATTTATTTATATAGTGCCTTTCAAGATCCAACTCGCAAGGAGCTTCAAATCAAATAAATAAAAAAGAGCAGGAGTAAAATGACACCAGGACATCGGTGATAGATGTAAAAAACAGAAACACAGTAAAGTGCTACCCAAATCTAACTGGATAGCTAATAAATACCGGAAAAACACCATTTTATGTTTATATTTTATTCAAGTCTCCTTCCTGCACATGGGGCTCGTTCTGCATACATAGATTAAAGCTTTAGCTCGATCAAACTGTGAACAGTATCAGTTCAGTTCTTCAAAGACACAGATCCATTAAGTCAAAGCTGGGAGCTGGTTTCATCAGTGTAGACGAGACAATATGATGACTTAAGTGTTGTCCAGCCATCAGGCTTTTCAGTTCTTATACAAATAGCAGATGGGCTAAATCAGACATATGAATTTCCCTCTGGGATCAGTAAAGTTATTCTTATTCTTACAAGACTCATTTCTCATTTAGAGACAAAGCTTCTTGCCATGAGGTAGAGTTCTCTGGTTTTTGGGGAAAAACACACACACACACACACACACAGTATACAGCAGAAAAGCAGAAGTCTTGCTTTTCTCTGCCTTGAACCAGCAGCTGTATTATGCTTGATTTTGGAAGACAAAAATGACACACATCACACTCCGGTTGCCCTTTAAGTAACACTCACTGCTTACGAAATATTGACTGTGCTTAATTTCTTCAGCCTCTTTTAATGGTTTTAAAGGACAGGACTTGCTATAGCCTGTGTCCTCACACACATTTGTTGCGGGTATGTAGATGATTTGATCGATCTGCAGCATCATATTCGGTTTTGAAGCGATGACTGATTGTGTTCAAGAAAATTTTTTTTTAACACATATCATTCAGTGCATATATATAATTCAAATAGTCATTGAATCAGTTTGCTAAAACACTAAAGAAATGTGTAAAAAAAAAAAAAAAAGCTTAAAAATCACGAGCACTTGAAAAAGTTGGGCATTCAAAAAGCAACACTGAGTCATAGAGGCCCTAAACCTTTAATATCCCAAAAGCCATCTTCACTGCTAAAGATAACTTTGTGTGGATGCACCACAAAAAATATGTCATATTTATTATATGTCTCTTTGGTTGAATTTAAAAGAACACTTGATGTTGTTTGGAGGTACACTCACAGACCTCTTAGTGCACAGTGGCTTTACATAATTGAGGGCCGAGCCATTTATGCTTGAAAAGAGATGTTTATTTTTATCTGTATTTTCGGATTGCTTTAGTGCATTAGAGTATGTTGTCTCTGATGAGCTGAATAAAAATGGAAAAAAACAGTCTACTTTTCTGGACCTGCTGGATGAGTGCCGTCTGCTTTTATCGATGACCGCGTTTGTCAAAATAATCTTTCCTTTCAACCAAATCAGCAGTTACACATTGGTCTATGTCACCCTTTAATAAAAAACACACAAAAAAATAATGAACAGCAACAACAAAAATAGCTTCTAGTCACATATAGGCAAGCAAAGATTGCTTGATTTTAAAGGCACAAGGAAGTGAAGATGCATAGAGATAAACATTTTAAAAAGTACAGGAAAGTTTTAGTATTTTTGTGTAGCAGGACACATGTTTTTTATTCCAACCATGGTTCCAGCCCTCAGGCTACTCTAGATAAATATGCTGTAATATATGATTCCAAAATGCCAGACCTGTCCAGTGATCTTCTTCATTTAATCGTATCTGCTTTACATTTCACACATTTACAAATTTATCTTAATTCAAGCTGTCCCTTTTGACATTTTAGCAGTTAGCCTATTTAACCTCAGCCTCCACTGTCCTGATGGTGGTCCTGCAAACGTTCAGAATTTCTAGTTTAGAATTTGTTTGTTAAACCACAAATCATAGAAAAAGTTATGCAAATGGGTTTTATAGGAAATGGGATTTATATATTTCATCAAGTATAAAAAATATTTAATTTCAATCAGAAGACGTTGTAGAATAAAACATTAATTAACATGATAAAAGTGCAAAGTAGATGTTAAATACGGTTCCTGGACATAGAGTATGTTATTAAATTACCCTTCATTGTATCCACAAGATAATCCAGACAGTTCAAGACCATTAAATCTGATTTTTCTGCCCTCTCTTTCAAACCACAAACACCTGACAGAAGCTGAGACTCTATAGTTCAGAGGCTCTGGATAAGCCTCATGTTTTATTTGCGAAAAGCGGCCCCATTGTCCCATAAGTCACCTCGCACAGCACTCTTCTGCTTCACGCCACACTGAGCCTGTCCTACTGCGTTAGCGTCACCCGCTGCTAAAGCACTTAGCTTGTGTTCTCCGTGTCCTCTGTGGTACAGCCAAACATCCATTTGGAGGTCCTAGGAAACTTTGAAGCTTTTTCACCCACTCACTGAGCGAGGGAGGCGCGGGATGCATTTGTGACGTTTCATGAATACTTTGTCCAATAAATAGCTCCCTTCATGAATGCATTAAAGCCAATCAAAGACATGGATGTTGCTGGGCTTTCACTCTAAAACCCACATAATCTGGATTTGCTCAAATAAGAGATTTTATTGAGAGTTTCATGCCAATAAAATCTGTAGGATACTAGACATCCAATGATGGCACCATTTATCCATTTGGTTGCCACGTTTTATCTCCTGCACTTTTTTGCTAACACTTGTCAGACATTGTCACACCTGCTGTGAGAGCCAGAGAGGACAAGAGCAGGGTGACAAAGCAGCTTCTTATGGTGGAAATCAATCAATCCCCATATACTGCACTGTGCTGATACATGCATCAGACATACCCACACTTTTAGGGAGCTTTATCCGTAGAGCATATTAGCTGTCACTTGTGAATTTCCATTTAAAGCAAGAGTGTGTAACATTTGCCGAGTACTGGCAACAGCGGCCTCTGCGGATGCAAGTGGTAAATACAGAATTCAATCCTGCTGGGCTCAAGTTAAAATGGTAAAAGGTCCACAATCTACAACTCCAGGAACCATAAACAAACAAGAAAAAACAGTTAAGGCTTACTTCTATCAGATATTTGTTGTAGCAATATTTAAATTGCTGAAAGGAGCTTCATTAGCAGTTGAGTGATTTTTATCAAAACAGAAGGAATTTTCTGAGATTTCAAGCTACTGTTTCGCCGTTCCAACGCTAACAGACTTTTAAATTAGTCTTTTGGGCAACTATGAAGTAGCTGTCAACAAAAATAAGTACTATTTACTTATCCAGGTCACGCAGACCAATATTGATTCTCTTTTAGGTTTAGTTTTGGTCTTCAGACACATTAACGTTGTGAAGAGCTCCTTTTCTTTTTTATCAGCTCATTGCTACCTTTATGAATCAGCTTCTTTTCCTGTTTCTTAATGCTATGCAGTGGTTGCTGGAGGTTTTTCATTCATGTTACAAATACAGTATGCTGCAAAAGTCTTGAGCCACCTATCTTTATATTTTTCTAGAAAAAATGGGAAGTAGGTGCAGTGATTTATTGAAACGTGCAAACATACATGGAAATACAGTATATAAGGCAAAAACAGAGTTTGTACCATTCCAATGAGCTTGAAGTGCAGCCTCAAACCATGACAGAGCCTCCACCGTGTTTCACAGATGGCTGTAAACACTCGTTGCACCTCGTTCCCGACTTTCCTCCATAGATACTGATGATGATTTGAACCAGAAATTTGGATTCATCACTCTTTAAGACCTGTTCCCACTGATTTTCAGTCCAGTTCTTGTGTAATTTGGCATAACTCTGCCTTTTCTCCCTGTTTCCCATTCTTAATAATAGTGAAAATATGGAATAAGAGAAGAGGTACATTGTTTAATTTGAAAATAAATGGGATGCAGGCACATTAAAATCTAAAGATAAATCTGAAAAACCAGTAAAGGCACTATCTTTGTAAAGGTCTCTGATAACTTTACTGCTTTGATCATGCCACAGACGATAGGTCACATTAGTAAGAGCAGGGAGAAACATGATTTTTCAGTAACGACATCCCAGTACAGGATGACAGAAACTTGAAATGAGGCTAAAACTAGGACCAAATTCTAAGAATGGATAGCACTAAGGGTTCCAAAGGATTATGGAAATCCATGGGCAATGAATTTGTTAAGTTAGATGCCTTTTTTATGCTTGAATGATTCATATTCAGAAAGTCTGGAGAACCATTGCTCAAGGCCACTTTAAAAAAAATGATAAAGACGGGCTCCTTGGAAGCAAAATATAAAGAAATGGGGGTGGTTCAAGACTTTTGCACAGTGCTGCAATTATGCCGATGCCGTTGCTGCACATGACGACCGCATTTTTAATTACTGTTGACGAGTTTTACAGCAAGAATTTTACTGCACATACCTTTCAGTGGGCTGCAGTTCTTTATCAGTAAGATAAGAAGGCAGAGGCTATTGACTGGCCCTCAAACTCTCCTGGATGATTCATCACTAAAATCAGTTTTATTGATCAACCCACAAATCCCTGGAGAGCAAAAAGAAGCCCTATTCTGCTGTCGCTTCAACAACAACTAATTCAGCTTCTAAGAACTTCAGTCATTTCATGTTTGGATGAGTTTTAGGTAAGTGTTTCATGACAGAATGTGATGCATGCAGTTTTTGTTAGTTTGGTTCTCTAATTCTCCACATTACCATCTGATAAAGGAGCACAGTGTTAAATTGTTAAATTTTAGACTTGTGTTCATGTAATGAAAAACACCGTTTGCAACACTTAAAATTACAGTATAATTATATCAACTGTTAAATTACTGCACATCACATTCAAGACGTCCCTCTGCCCAGCAACCCTTTACAGTTCCTCCGGGGGATCCTGATGTGTGCCCAGGCCAGATGAGGTATATAATTATCCCAGCAAGTTCTGTCTACCCTGGGGTCTTCTCCCAGTTGAGCGTAACCAGAAAACATCCAAGGGGAGGCACTCAGGAGGTATCCTAACCACATGCCTGAACCACCTCTACTGGGTCAGTTTAACATAAGGGAACACTGAGATCACCCTCTGGATGCCCAAGCTCCTCAGCCTACAGTGCTGTGAAAAAGTGTTGTCACACTTAAATGTTTCACATCATCAAACAAATATTAATGTTAGAGAAAGAAAGCCTGAGTAAATATAAAATGCAGTTTTTAAATGATGATTTCAGTTATTAAGGGAAAAAGCTATCCAAACCTATCTGGACCTATTTTTCGGAAAGCAGAGTTCAGTTTCACGAGCCTCACCCAGTCCTGATTACTGCCAGACCTGTTGAATCCAGAAATCGCTTAAATAGAACCTGTCTGACAAAGTCAAGTAGGCTAGAAGATCTCAAAAAGCAACACATTATGCCATGATCTAAAGGAAAGAGCTGAGAAACAAAATCATTGACATCTCTCAGTCTGGAAAGGGTTACAAAGGCATTTCTAAAACTTTGGGACTCCAATGAACCAGAGTCAAAGCCATTTTCCACAAATGGAGAAAACTTGGAACTTGGAGTAGCCAGCTGAGCAAAATTCCTCTAAGAGCGCCTGGACAACTCATCCAAGAACCCAGAACGTATAAAGAACTGCAGGTATCACTTGCCTCAGTTAAGGTCAGAGTTCATGATTCAACAATAAGAAGGAAACTGGGCAAAAATGGCATCCATGGGAGAGTTCGAAGGAGAAAACCACTGCTGACCAAAAGAACAAAAAACTTGTCTCACATTTGCCAAAACATCCTGATGATCCCCAAAACCTTTGGGAAAATATTTTGTGGATTGATGAGACAAAAGTTGAACTTTTTGGAAGGTTTGAGTCTTGTTAGATCTGGCATAAAATTAATACACCATTTCTCCACACCGATGTGAAAGACTCAGTGCCAGTTATCTCAAATGCTTGATTGCAGTTCTTGCTGCCAAGTGTGGCACAACCAGTTATTAGGTTTAGTGGGCAATTACTTTTTCATACAGGGCTGGGTAGGTTTGGATAACTTTTTTCCCTTAATAAATGAAATCATCACTTAAAAACTGCATTCTTCTATGTACTCAAGTTATTTTTGTCTAATATTAAAATTTGTCTGATGCTCTGAAACATATAGGTGTGGAAAAATATGCAAAAAAAATCAGGAACGGGGCAAATACATTTTCACATCTGTAAGGCTGAGCCCAGCCACCCTACAGAGGAAACTCCGCTTGTATTCATGACCTTGCTCTTTCGGTCATTAAATCAGTCTCATGACTATTTGGTGAAGGATGGAACATAATTGGACTGGTAAATTGAGAACTTCACCTTTCAATTCAGCTCTTTCTTCACCATAACAGTCCAGTACAACACCCACATTACTACTGACACCGCATCAGGTTTCCAAGATACTCGAACTCCCTCACTTGGGGCAGCCTCTCTCCCCCAACCTTAAGGGAGCAACCTAAAATGCTTTGTCAACTTGAAGAAGGCTTATGACCAGGCCCCAAGGGGTGTACTGCAGGAGTATGTGGTTCTGGGTCCATCAGCCCTTGTGAGAGCTGTGTCACAAAGTCAAGCATGTTTTCAATGGGTGTTGGACTCCGCAAGGGTTACCACTTGTATCCAGTCCTGTATGTGATATTCATGAACAGGATCTCGAGTTGTAGCTGGAGGGAAGAGGGTGTCTGTAACCTCGGAATAGCATCCATTTTTGTCATATCTGATTTTATAGAAAAACTTTTTTTAAACAAATCTTAACATAATTGGTCAAAGGGGGGCAGCCAATCAAAGCTACTAAATAGGAAGTGAGTAGTGAAGCTACCAAACAGATAATTAGGTCATTTCTCAGCAACCGTTTTAATTTATTGAAACCAAACTTGATGTATGAACTTCTAAAAGTGGCTACAACCATGCTTGGCAACCCTGAGCCCTGCTGAGCGGCTTGATCCCATCATCCCTGTTTGCTGCCATATTTACACTTTTGTATGATTTTTGTATAACATGTCAAAATGTCTGCTGTAAAAAACAGAACAGAAGAACACGAAAGTCTGTGTATTACTGGTTTCATTTTCATTATTAGTTTTAGATGCCAAAGAAACCATAATGATCCATTTCCAATTCAGCTGAAGTTTGAGTCATAACCTCTGCAATCCACAGCAGCTGGAACAAACCATTTTCTTCATCTCCAGGTCCAGATGTACAGCACTGAGCACAGTGGTAACATCCCTGTCCCTGTGACAGCACATCATGAAAAACTGTTCACAGCTTTACTGCAGAGGCCTTTGAATCTGGATGATGTAAATCATCAAATCTCCAAGCGTTAATAATTTCTAAAGGCAAATAAAGTCTCACCAACATCAGGACTTCATGACTCAACAAATATGATTTTCTATCATTGCTAAACACTGTAACCCCAGTTCATTGCCCCGACACTCAGAAATGTTATGTTTTCCAAAATGACAACAAAGTCAGTGCCAGCAGTGACTATATTTATTGTTTCATACAAAGTAGAAAACAAAACTATGAGCTGAAAAATGTTCCAAAAGATTTGCCAGATCGGGGGACTACTGTGAGATTGTGTATTACACATTGTTTGCAGCTTTGAAATAAAAACAAATCTTTTTTTCCCCTTCTGGCAGTCTCTGGGTCGCTTTGTTTTTCTCACACTCTGTTTTTTGTTTTTTTTTTTCAATCTTGAAGAAATGACAGGACAGAGATGATCTTGGTTTTAATCTTCTAACGCATTTCCTTATTGCGCTGAAACACTCCCACTCTGAACATTCCTAACAAGAGGAAGTACAGAAGAAAAAAACCCACCAGGACCATTTAAATAGTCATTTTCTCATGAAGTAAAACTCACAGATAAAAAAGGAAGTCCACTGAGATTTTCTTCATCATGGGAAAATGTGAATGAAATGGCATCTCTGAATCATACTCATAAATAAAAGTCAGTACATAAATTCAAATTTGAACACAGCAAACCGTCCGGGTTTACTGCATTTTAGAGGAGGTGCTGTTACGAAATGCAAAGTAACTATGATCCTAGTGGAAAACAAACACTTTCACAACATCCTCCCACAGAATTAAGACCTTAACTTCCTGTTTGTGTATGGAGTATGGGACACTGAGGGTTATGCTATTTAAACCAAAGGGCAGCAGATTCCCATCTAACAGGGGCTGGTGGGCTCTGAAAGTCTGCTGCCAGCTTCTCAGGGGAATGGAAAGCGGGTGGGAAAAGATTAAAAGAAGGAACTGAAGCAAAACATATGGACCCCCCCCCCAACTAAGTTCAGATGGGAAAAGGAGGGCCATGTGTAAATACATATTTGCCATTTATTTTATTTTTAGTCAAAGGTGCAATAATAATGACATTTGTGATGTCAGATCTACACACACACGAAAAAAAAAATCAGTATCAGTTGTCTGCCTAACTTTTACTGAACTCGGCAGATGAATTTTTTTTTTAGATCATTTCTAAATTATAATTTATAAAGAAAAAATCCTTGGTGCAGACAAGTGAATGAAAAAGATTCCATGAAATAGACCTTATAGATGAACCTTCAAGCAGTGCAAAGACACGTTAACTAAACTATGTTGTTGCTTCCTTAATCCAATCTCTGATCTGTAAATACAGTGAATGCACTCCAACTTGAAGTCTCTCCAGAGACCAAATGAAAGGACAGTGAATGACAGAGAAAATACGAAGGAAAAGACCGGCTGCTTTCTCTTGCTGGATGCATTATTCTGAGAATTGTCTTTAAGTGTTTGTGTGATCTTGTAATACTCAAACCCACTAAGAGGCTGGTAGAGTGTAGTTGCAGCTAAATATTCCATCATCACAGGGATTTCCAAAACGGGAAGACCTTTAGATAACAATCAGACCCCCACCCTTCAGCCTTTGCCTTTGCTTGTGGGCACTTTCTGTAGCACCCAAACACAGCAGACCATCTTGTCTAGCACATTTAAACAGTGTTTGGACACTTTTCCTCAGCTGTGAGACATGATAATGTTCTGTTTTTGGGCAGCGCCTCTGGAATGTAAACGACCCGCTGCCCACTCATAAACAGAAGACTGCATAACAACTGTGTAACAGTAACAGTGTTAGAAAGCCTAATGAAATACAGTTAAGTCTCAATTTCCACATGTAAATCTCATCAAATTTGCAGCCATTTATTTACCATTACATTATTACTAATGGATTTTAATTTCTCATGGGGAATTACTTGAATGAATTGTGGTTATTTCTGTTTATTAGATTAGCAGTGTGTGTATCTTTGTGTTAACATTCTGTAGACTTTAGCCACTGAACTGAAGTGGTTTGTCTTTTCTCAACAGCCCTTCCCTTCTGTTTTTGTCAAATTCATGTAATCCAGATGTTTTGTGTGTTTCTTCAGATATATCACATTAATTAAAGCCAAACCAACCAACCTCAAAATACAACGGAGTTATATTTCTGACAGCTTTAAAGCTGGCCTGCTCAGTGATGGAAAATCCAAACACGGTCAAACAGCTAGAAAACCACCTTACAACCCAAATCCTTTTCTGGGTTTCAGAGCACTGTGACAACAGTTAAAAAGGCCTCTGTCTACCACCAGTGCCAGCTGAGAGCTGCAGTCTTCTATTTTTGTGGTGTGATAAATGAGTCAACTGTGGAGATGACATGAATGTTTCAGCAAATCATTGAGGCTGTAAGCTATAATGTGCTGGTTTATAACCAGCAAAAATGCTTAAAATATGTGAAGATGAGCATGGCTTGGTACAGGATCTCAGCAAGTCTGTGACACTGAAAAAAGCAGTGAAATTTAAAACAAAATTTCAGATTTCCTGACTACAGAGAAAATCAAATGCAAGTTTTGCTTTCTGGTGTATCGGTTTATTAAATACTAACATGTAAATTCACATAGTATGATCACAAACCGAAAAGCTGCTCACATTGTAAGAGTTCATCCAGAGAACATGGAGCAATAGATTTTATTTAGCATTGCCGGCGGTGTAGTGCTGCATTGCAATGTCAAGCTCACAACTTTAGTCCAGTCTGAAATCTCTCAACAACCACTGAGTGGATTGCCATTACGGACATTCATGGTGCCCAGATGTGCACTCTTGTTGTCAGTGAATAGTGAATTAAGCAAATAGCTCTTGCTCCTAATGAATATTCTCGTGAAATTGAATGGGATCCATTCTGTATATGAACAACTGCTAACAACAACATAGAGCTTTGTTGGCACAGCTACTGCTGAGCGGTTCAGAGTGCTGAAGATGGTGCATATGAAGGCGTTTTAAGAACAAAATCAGAAGATATCCTGCAATGACAGACAGAGAGGAGCCGATAGCATGTACCAGAGGTGACCAAACAGACTGCATGCAAAATATTGTTGTTATATATCAAATAATGGCAAAATGCTGCATCCCTAGTGTGTACTGGGAAATCCTAAGTAACAAACATGTTACATACATGCTTCCCTAAGGCAGTATTATTGGAAGGCATAACATACATTTTCATTGCTATGCAGATGATACCCAGCTTTATCTGTCCATGAAGCCAGATGACACATCAATTAGTTTAACTGAGAGCAATGTCTTAAATGTCTTACATAAAGACCTGGATGACCTCTGATTTCCTGCTTCTAAATTCAGATGAAACTGAAGTTAATGTACTTGGCCCTATAAATCTTAGAAACATGGTGTCTAACCAGACACTTACTCTGGATGGCATTACTTTGGCCTCCAGTAACACTGTGAGGAATCTTGGAGTCAGTTTTGACCAGGATATGTCCTTCAATGCACATATGATACAAATATGTAGAACTGCTTTCTTGCATTTGCACAATATCTTTAAAATTAGAAACATCCTGTCTCAGAGTGATGCTGAAAACTAGTTCAGGCCTTTACAGTGCCTTGCGAAAGTATTCGGCCCCCTTGAACTTTTCAACCTTTTGCCACATTTCAGGCTTCAAACATAAAGATATAAAATTTGAATTTTCTGTGAAGAATCAATAACAAGTGGGACACAATCGCGAAGTGGAATGAAATTTATTGGATGTGTCAAACTTTTTTAACAAATAAAAAACTGAAAAGTGGGGCGTGCAATATTATTCGGCCCCTTTACTTTCAGTGCAGCAAACTGACTCCAGAAGTTCAGTGAGGATCTCTGAATGATCCAATGTTGTCCCAAATGACTGATGATGATAAATAGAATCCACCTGTGTGTAATCAAGTCTCCGTATAAATGCACCTGCTCTGTGATAGTCTCAGGGTTCTGTTCCAAGTGCAGAGAGCATCATGAAGACCAAGGAACACACCAGGCAGGTCCGAGATACTGTTGTGGAGAAGTTTAAAGCTGGATTTGGATACAAAAAGATTTCCCAAGCTTTAACCATCTCAAGGAGCACTGTGCAAGCAATCATATTGAAATGGAAGGAGTATCAGACCACTGCAAATCTACCAAGACCCGGCCGTCCCTCTAAACTTTCATCTCAAACAAGGAGAAGACTGATCAGAGATGCAGCCGAGAGGCCCATGATCACTCTGGATGAACTGCAGAGATCTACAGCTGAGGTGGGAGAGTCTGTCCATAGGACAACAGTCAGTCGTACACTGCACAAATCTGGCCTTTATGGAAGAGTGGCAAGAAGAAAGCCATTTCTCAAAGATATCCATAAAAAGTCTTGTTTAAAGTTTGCCACAAGCCACCTGGGAGACACACCAAACATATGGAAGAAGGTGCTCTGCTCAGATGAAACCAAAATCGAACTGTTTGGCCACAATGCAAAACGATATGTTTGGCGTAAAAGCAACACAGCTCATCACCCTGAACACACCATCCCCACTGTCAAACATGGTGGTGGCAGCATCATGGTTTGGGCCTGCTTTACGTCAGCAGGGACAGGGAAGATGGTCAAAATTGATGGGAAGATGGATGGGGCCAAATACAGGACCATTCTGGAAGAAAACCTGTTGGAGTCTGCAAGAGACCTGAGACTGGGATGGAGATTTATCTTCCAACAAGACAATGATCCAAAACATAAAGCCAAATCTACAATGGAATGGTTCACAAATAAACATATCCAGGTGTTGGAATGGCCAAGTCAAAGTCCAGACCTGAATCCAATCGAGAATCTGTGGAAAGAGCTGAAGACTGCTGTTCACAAACTCTCTCCATCCAACATCACTGAGCTCGAGCTGTTTTGCAAGGAAGAATGGGCAAGAATTTCAGTCTCTCGATGTGCAAAACTGATAGAGACATACCCCAAGCGACTTGCAGCTGTAATTGCAGCAAAAGGTGGCGCTACAAAGTATTAATGCAACGGGGCCAAATAATATTGCACGCCCCACTTTTCAGTTTTTTATTTGTTAAATAAGTTTGACACATCCAATAAATTTCATTCCACTTCACGATTGTGTCCACTTGTTGTTGATTCTTCACAAAAAATTACAATTTTATATCTTTATGTTTGAAGCCTGAAATGTGGCAAAGGGTTGAAAAGTTCAAGGGGGCCGAATACTTTCACAAGGCACTGTATTACTTCTAGGATGGACTGTTGTAATTCATTATTATCACATTGTCCTAAAAACTCACTGAAAAGTCTTCAGTTGACCCAAAATCCTGCAGCTAGAGTACTGACAGGGACTAGAAAGAGAGCGCATATTTCTCTCATATTGGTTTCTCTTCATTGGTTCCCTATTAAATCCGAAATTAAATTTAAATTTAATTAATTAAATTTAAACTTCTTCTCACATACAAGGTCTTGAATAATCAGCCCCCATCTTAACTTAAAGACCTCATAGTACCATATCACCCCAGTAGCCCCTTGCTGGGGACTTCCCATGATGCACTGACTGTTTCTTCATCTTTTCTCTCTTCATTTAATTATTAGTTATTATTAATCTCTGGCTCTCTTCCACAGTGTATGTTTTGTCCTGTCTCTGTCCCTTCACCACCATCTGTTGTGGGAAATGCTGCGCCTCCCTTCTGGAGGTTTCTTCCTCCTGAAAGGGAGTTTTTCCTTCCCACTGTTGCCAAGTGCTTGTTCATAGGGGGTGGTCTGATTGTTGGGGTTTTCTTTCTATTATTGTAGGGTCTTTAGCTTACAATAAAAAGCACCTTTAGGCAACTGCTGTTGTGATTTGGTGCAATATAAATAACAATGAATTGGTCTATGACCTAGAGGGACAAAACCTGTGGCAGATGGAGAACTGCTGTGCTGAGCTCAGCAAGACCTCAGAACAGAAAAACAACTACAAACTGCAGTTTGCGGAGCTGGAGTCCATCTGTGGGATTAAAGGCTCTCTGGAGAGGCAGCTGGTTACTGTCAGTTATAGTGTTCACAAAGTACTTGCAAATTAAAATACTTGCAGACATATATAAGGTATTGTTTAAAATGTGTGCCTTCTTTGGATTGACAGAGGGTCCCACAACATTCAAACCCTGCTAAAGCCACAGGCAAAATCCAAACCCATGAGAAAAACTGCTAAAAAAAGATGTATTATTTTCTAGTTTTCAGCAGGGGGTGAGTCCATTGATTGTATATGTGTCTTTGAGAAAATTGCCCTAATTCTCACTTGATTTATTACATCAGGAAACATTGTCCTAGTTTCAAGCTTTAATTAATATAGAATGCTATTTTTTAAATTATGGTCCATTTCAGCGAGCATGGCTACCTTCAGACTGACAAGATGGTGCCATATGATCATGCAGTGTCTTTGATCCTCAGTCAGATCCACCCCTCCAAAACAACAAGATGGTGATGGCCAAAATACTTCTGCTTCAATGCAGAAGTTCCCTAACTTTCAATGGCTATGTGCATCTGTTATAAAGTGTGTGATCCCTAGCAGCATCAGCTACACTTTGTGTTTAATTTGCAACTGTACGCTATCACTCTGAACTAAAACATTATACATGCAAAAGCATGCGTAGCATATTGACAACAGCTTTACCTCAGAAAACATTAGGTCTAAGCAGGGCCTTGCATAGATTTGCATGAGGATCATATTTCAGTGTGTTCCACATCAGATGCTCCGCAGTTACATTATGGCTTAAAAAGTAATACAAAGTGCTAGCAAAAAATCTCAGTATCACATGTCCTTTAACAATTTTTGCATGGATTTCTAATTTCTTGTTTGTTGTCAGGAATTTGCACGTTCTTCCCATGTCTGTGGGGTTCTCTCCGGGTACTCGGCTTCCTCCCACAGTCCATGGCATGCATGTTAGGTAAACTGGTGATTCTAAATTGCCCATAGATGTGAATGTGAGTGTGAATTTCTGTGTTAGCCCTCCGACAGACAACCTGGCAACCTGTCCACGGTGTACCCTGCTTCACACCTTATAGCAGCACCCCCAACCCTGAATTGAGTAAGTGAAAGAAAATGGATGGATGTTTGCTGTCACATTTGCTGTGTCTCAAGCCCAGTCTTTAGCGCAGTGCAAGAACTTTGGTAGCAATGGTGGGTAAATCTCACAGAGCATCAATCAGTGGACTCCAGTCCAAACACATGTTCAACGCACATTCTCCTGTTCCCTCTCCACGCCACAGATCGCAGGCATGGCTCTCATCTAATGGACAATAACAAGGCAGTTAAGAGCAGCAGGACCGAGTTCAGTCCTACTCAGAGACACTAAATCAATCTGTCCCAAATAAACACGGAGCTTTTACGCCATTTGCTCATCCTGAATCCTGAGTTTGGAAAGTAACATCTCTAATTTATTACAATCCAGTGACGAACAGATGAAGACTTTATGTTACCTAGAAGCAAGACAGTGCTGTCAGTGCACTCACGAGTTGAAATATCTTTGCTCTTCTCCACATTTCTGCTGGTTTTCATTTTTTTCTTTGTCTGTGAAATCTAAACATTCCTTCCTGGAATTAGGAGGAGCTATTTTTAGGGATTCAGCATATTTCAGACAAATATTTTGCACAAATTATTACAGCTATTTAAAGACAGGGTAACTTTGCAATTTTCTGTTTAAGCTCAAACTTCTAATAAACCTCCACTGTTTAAAAATGAACCCACTGAAATCCCTGTTCTTTTAATTGTGCTCAGTCGTTTAGAACATTATGCTTAAATAAATTTCAGTTTAGTTGATATATGCCCAATGCACACAAAGTGAGAGCTGGCAGTTTGGGGAGATTCAATAGTAGGTTAATCAAGCCCATGTGATAAATTATAAAGATATGGTATTAAAAAGTAATGCTTTAGCATTAATGTACACTGTGTTTCAGTACTAACTGTGAACTAACTTTGTTCACTCTGCAAAAGAAAATTACTTTTTAATGGCATTTAATTAGTCTTATGTCCATAAAAACCATTTGCCAGCCAAAGAACAGAATCTGCACACAGAAATGCATCCTTGTGGGGACGCTTTCGCACGCGGATATGTAGCCAGACACAGTACAAACACTTTGGTTTATTTTGTTTAATGGGGCAGATGTGCCAAACATGGCCTGCCACTTTACATATGTGCTTGTTGGGAACTTTGAAAAGAAAAATACAAGATAATTTTAAAAAAAAATTTCCACTCATAATCTCTATGAAGTACAAGACATCTGCAGGCAGTATCAGTGAGGGCAGAAGTGTAATCACACAAAGGCCTTTCAGAGGAGGCTCAAGTGTGAAAAAAAAAATTGTTAAAATCGTTACCATAAGAGTTATGGCTTTAACATATTTTGGACAACTGGGCCCTCCTCTTCAGAATTTTCTATCTCTTCCGTGTTAGAGCCCGTACTCTGTAAACCCAGACATTTACTGTGGTCTAAAACATACTTTACCGCATTTAGCTTATTTTGAGTCTAAAGGCCAGTCATCACAAAAATTAGGTTCTTGCCAAAGTTAATTTATTCTAAATGTAAGTTTTCCTTTGCAAATAGATTTAAATTGTCTCACATTAAAGGTGAAGCACTGCAAACATTTACAAAAAGGAAAAACCAGGTTGCAGTTTGGGGCTGGAGTCACTCAGCAGAAGTAAGAGTGCAGAATCAGTGAGCAGAACTAATTTCATCAAATATTAAACTTGGTTTAG
Source organism: Pterophyllum scalare (assembly GCA_024447675.2). Taxonomy (NCBI): domain Eukaryota; kingdom Metazoa; phylum Chordata; class Actinopteri; order Cichliformes; family Cichlidae; genus Pterophyllum; species Pterophyllum scalare. The sequence goes on from JAMQGT020014424.1 coordinate 38,210, forward strand.
CGACTCGGCCGAGCAGTGCAGGATTCCGTTGAGATTTCTCCCCCAAGTCTGATTGCATGAGGAAAGCTGAAGGATCATGGGACATCTCATGCAGGAAGAGGAATGATGGTTGCCATTTTGGAAAGTAATTAATATAAAAATATACATAATCAGTCAAAAGTTCGGGCACACTTAAGTGTGTAGAGGATTTGGCAATAATCAAAGCCATCGCAATATTTAGTGAGAGGGTGATAAAAGCAGAAAAATTGAGAAAAAATGCTGACTATGCTCAGATCAACTCTACATAAAATGAATCAAACCCATCATAGCGTGGATAGTATTTTGTTTTTAGCATTATTTGACTGTTCTTTATGCCTTACTTTTTTTTGGTCAACATTCTTGATGAGTTTCAAGAATACCTTAACTATATATGGATACATGATGAAGTTTTAAGCACTTAAATCGAATGCAGTCTGGCTTCTTTGATGCAAAGAATATCCCAAGTTAAAGTTATCTAAAAAGCAGCTGAAGCTCTGAAAATCCAGCTCAATGCCAGAAAGTACCGTCTGTTAGGATATATGAGTCATCTTCTTGGCTGTTCTTGCACTAAGATACTGCATGAATTTTATTTGGAGAAACTGGAGATTCTGTTCTTGCCATGGTCATTTTAGGGCCATGGCAGGTGCTGTATATAAAGGCAGGCCCTTTAATGGGTGAACTGAATCAGAGAAGATGTTTTTGGAGGTAAAATAAAGTGCATTACCCACGGGCAACCAATGGGTTGGCACTATCCCATCGCCTCCACTCAGCTCCTCCAGCTGAGGCATACTTAGCACCATTCATAATGCATGGTCACCCCCCCCCACACACACACACACACACATACACAGGCCTGTCATGGCTTGTTCCCTTCGACAACTCAGCCCAGCTCTACTTTTGCCCCTAAGAGGATGCAAACGGTTGCATAATTTAGATGCTACCCGCTGTTTTCAGGGCTCATCTCTTATCAAAAATGTAACAGACTGAGTTTCTGGGGGATTTTTATCTAACGGGGGCAATGGAAGATGCTCTAGTTGAGACAATGGACTTAGACGTAGTGTAAAACTTCCCAAACTTTTTCTGTGCAACTTTTCTGAAACATGATGATATCATGTATTGCTGTCTACAAGGGTACAGCTCATAAAGCCTGAGCATGGGATGAAGAACAAAGACGGGTGAACAAAGAAAGGTGTAACTTAAAAACAAAACAGTGCAGATTCATTTAAAAGACTAACAACAGAATCATATTTCAGCTTAAGCCTGCACGGACTAGTCTATTGTATTCTTCTAAGAAATGTTTTTTTTTTGTTACTTCATACAGGTAGGCCTATAAATTGTTGAACAAAGACACATTTTTTGTAGTTTTGCCTCTGTACACCACCACAGAGGGGATTTTTAGTCAAATAATCAATATGTGATTGAAATGCAGACTTTCAGCTTTATTCCAAAGGGGTTTACAAAAAAAAAATTGTATTGACAATTTAGGAATTATACACATTTTTATACATAGTCCCCAATTTTCAGAGGATGAATTGACAATTGACTGACAAGTAGTTTCATGGCCAGGTGAGGCTTGTTCCCTTGTTATTTCATGAAGCAGACATAATATCTGAAGTGGATTCAAAGTGTTGAATTTGTATTTTATAGCTCTTCACTGTAATTTTACATATGAAGCCCAAAGACATGTCACTGCCAAAAAGGGAGCCCATCTTTAGACTAAGAAAACAAAATAATCCTATCAGAACAATGGCAAGGACTTTAGGAGTGACCAAATCAACAGTCTGGTTCATTCACACAAACAATGAATGCACCAGCCAGCTCAGCAACACCAAAAAGCCTGAAAGACCACAGTAGACAACTAACGTGTATGATGACAGAATGAATAAATCAAACAGTCAACATGTGATTGTAAACTCCATTGTGCTGGGGTAAAGTGGACAGAAGCAAAACTATGTAGTGGACCAAACTGTGTAGAATAATATTCTCTATGAGATATCTTTAAACAACTAAATATGAAACAATGTGTCTCAGCATGAAGAGGTGGTGGAATCAAAGTATATCACATTAAATAAACGAGAGTATTGTTTCAATGAAACTGATAAAGAGAAACAAAAGGGCCCATTGAGGTGACTCTTGCAGCCAGTGTGGCCATCTGCAGCCGGGGAAGGTCAAGGTGAGTGAGGCCACAAGGAGAGAAGCACAGAGCAATATTTAAAACAGGAGGCGCACACCTGCTGAAAATACCTGACTTCATTCTGTTAATGAGAAGACATGTTTGTGAGGAATGTGTAGATTGATGTTGCATTTCGTCATCACTGTGGAAAGGTTAAAATACAAAAAGCCACTTTATCGCATAATTTTTTAAAAATGTATCTATTAAATCAGACACAATGGGAATGCCACTTATACATGACTGGACTGGTGTTGATTTACACCAGAACTGGATTCAAATAAATCATTTTCCCCTCCTCTTCTTTTCTGACTGTTTTTTTCAGTAGTTTTGCATTTGGCTAGGGTCAGAGTCACTACTGGTAGCATGCAGTGATACGTGGACCCTACAGGTTGCACAGATAGTCCAACTCCTCCAGGATGGCACATCAATACATGCCGTTTCCAGAAGGTTTTCTGTGTCCTCCAGCACAGTCTCAAGAGTATGGAACAAATTCCAGGCAGTTATTCTAGGAGAGCTGGAAAAGGCTGTAGAAGGTCCTTAACCCATCAGCAGGACTGATACCTGCTCCTTTGAGCAAGGAGGAACAGGATAAGCACTGCCAGGGCTACAAAATGACCTCCAGTAGGCCACTGGTATGAATGTCTCTGACCAAACAATCAGAAACAGACTTCATGAGGGTGGACTGAGGGCCTGACATCCTCTAGTGGGCCCTGTGCTCACTGCCCAGCACCATGGACCCCAATTGGCATTTGCAGTAGAATCCCAGAATTGGCAGGTCCACCACTGCTGCTCTGTGCTTTTCACAGATGAGAGCAGGTTCGCCCTTACAGACGTGAAGGGATCTGGAGAAGCCATGGAGAATGTTATGCTGCCGATCATATTGTTCAACATGATTGGTTTGGTGGTGGGTCAGTGATGGTCTGGGGAGGCGCATCAATGGAGGGACGCACAGACGTCTACAGGCAAGGCATCGACACCCTGACTGCCATTAAGAATCAGGATGAAATCCTCAGCCCCAGTGTCAGACCCTACGCTGGTGCAGTGGGTTCTGGGTTCCTCCTGGTGCATGATAATGCCCGGCTTCATGTGGCACGAGTATGCAGGCAGTTCTTGGAGGATGAAGGAAACAATACTAATGAGTGGCCCCCACCTTCGCCAAAGTGTTCCTTTAGTTTCTGAAACTCAAGTTGATCCCCTGCTGAATTTGTAAGTTTGCTCACTTACAAAGAAATGGACAGTTTCTAATTTTATGGTAGTTTCATTTTAATGGAAAGATATCATAAAATCCAGGGGGAAAAACATTACATAAAAGTAATCAGTCAGTCAATCAATCAATCAGTCAATCAATAACAGATACTTCTGATCTGAACTTGTATGTATAAAGCACACCTGTCCACGTTCTAAAATGCACGGAAATAATTCATTAAAATTATGATAGTATATCTTATCTGTTAAAAAAGTATTCTGTTGCATTAGGGATAATCATCATACTGAGCTTGTGTTTTTCAAAACGGTGATGTAGAAGAACCATATATTTATACTTTCTATGGGAATGTACAGAGGACAGAAGGCAGGAGCAGTTATACATCATGTTTGGCTTGTGATATGAGGGAAGAATCAGTGATGATCCAGGTGCGATTATTCCTTCACAGCACTCGAGCCTTGCTGTCGGTCTTGCTCTGCATGCAAGGGTAGCACATGAGTTATGTTGGTTTAGTGGTTAATGCTTTTACAGAATCTAACCAATCTAGCTAAGAAGAAACACAATGGAAGATCTCTGCTGCTAAACAGTAACACCTGGTCACTTTAAAAGCTGGAAAGCAGCCTAGAAATGCATCAAGTATGGTTTATATAAAGTCAGCTAACCCTGTACCCTGGTTCTGATCATACTCAGGATATACTCTTTACATGAGAAAGCAGGTTTCAGATCATCTGTGTGCAGGTGCATCTGTTTAAACTCCATATTCATCCTGTGTTTGGCATTTCTGCATGACTTACCATTGCAGTTAATGATGAACCCAGTTTGGTGTCTGACTTTCTTATCAGTGTTGTTGAAGACAATAACAACTAAAATGTACTATTTAGCATGTTTTGCTGATAAAGATGCTTCCAGACAATATTATAAATCAGGTGTTTATTTGGATTTTGCCTATTTACAATAGATTTCAAAGCATACATGTGTTGTAGTTACCGAAGGCTCTGGCACACAAATAGGAATCAAATAATAAAAGCTTAAAACATCTATTACAGTTTGAATATTTAAGGATGGTTTTCTTCAGTTGTGAATAGGGTATAAAGTTTTATTCTGTGTTGAAATTAAGTATGTGATACATTTAACAAAAGCAAAGACCCCCACCACCCCCAAAAAACATGGATCATGAGCTGACCTTTGTAACTGGATCACCTCTACACACAATAGGAGTTCATTCACAGGACCTTATTAGGTAAGCAGAGAAAAGTGGCCCGTGGTAGAAGCAGAAACAGAGGCGTGAATCATATCTAACTGTGGTGAAAAATGATGACAAAATGATGACAGCAGCCCACCTAAACAGAGAACAGTTTCAAATAAATAGCCTCTAATACACGGACACTGCGGTGCTCGTTTGAGACATATGACTTGTAACTGTGCGTCGTCAAAAAGTCTTTTTTTTTTTCAGAATACAAATTTATATGAGCTTGATTAGCTTAACCTCATATTATTTTACAGACCTGACAATTCACCTGAAAGCAGTGTGAGTATTTCAACTCTTTACTGGAGTTAAAATAGGGAAAATGACAAAGTTAAAGCTTTATATTTTTCTTTTTTTTGAACAAGAACCATGTAATATTATTTCAAGGCCATGTAAATATTTAGCCCCAAATATCTGCCAATATAGTATAATGCATCACAAAACCTTCTATTATGTGCCAGCAGCAACACAGCCTCATTTACCTCTCCATAATAGGTCATATCAGGAGCAAGGCTTGTAATTATTGTTTACTGCTCCCTGACTCCATTTATGGTGAACCGCCCTGATCTGGTGGTGAGCAGCGAGCCTGCAATCTTCAGGATTTGCAGGCTGCTCTCAAAATTACTGCCACGGATGAGAAGATTATTTAATTCCTGATTCCCAGTAAGGTCAAGATTTCACACATCAGTGAGCGGCCTTGGCTTTAAATAGGAGCTTGATGGTAAATGGTACAGTCAGTAGAAGAAGTAATGTTGATTGAAGACACTCACTCCCCTTTATGTACATGCAAGGTTACCAGTTCATAGTTTCTAGATGACAACTATCTGGTGTAAGCACAGGTTTGTTATTATAGGAGTTACAGATAAAAGCTCAAAGAGGATGCTGCACAGTGGTAGCGCAGATTACTGGAGTTATTACTTTAAGGATGATAAAGCTATTATTTATAATTGCCATTCTTTCCAAATTAATTAATGACACAGCCAGTAAGGCTTTTATGGCTGCAAAGCCACATACTTCATCTTATCCAGAAAGATATAGCAGATCCAGTTCAGTAGCCGAATGAGTTTAATTTGGTGCTGCACTTAATTTTAAAGAAATGCTGAATTTTGAGCTTCACTTCATGGATCGGAACATACATTAAAGAAGACTAAACCTTACTGTTTTTCCTCCTCCCAACACTGCAGAATAAATGATACTGTGCTTATGTACTCATTTTAAAGCTCTTGATCCTGCTTAAGTAAAACTGTCAATGTTACCTTGTTTAAAAACTCAGACCTGGGACATCCTGAGGCCGGTGCCTTCCCCTGTTTGTGTCTGGCCTCTGACCTTCATTGCACGCTCATTTCCTGTCAATCTGCTATTTCCTCTTATCTAAAAAAATGAAGAAAAAGAACAGAAGGATTACACTAAAAAAAGAAAGGAAAAAAAGCAGGCTTCCCTTTCTTGACACTTCTGTCACCCACTTTAATGAATGTTTCTTTTAAAAAAATTTATTTAGCACAAACCATTTTGACTCATTTTTTTAAAATGCAGTTAAGGTCTTTACATGCAGCAATAAGAACATAAATTATTTGTTTTGAGTCTAGTTATTTAAGAACAACTGGTCACAAGATCTTAGCCCAGCTATTTGGTTATAGATTCAGAGATATAGTGTAAGAAGGTGCCGTGCCGTAGCATGATTAAAAACCATGCCTGCCCCATACTGAACCAGCTTCACCTTCACTTAAACAGGGAACTAAAGAATTGCAGTAATCCAGGTGAGACTAAGGGAAACACTGAACTGATTTTTGTTGTCGAACACACAGTCCCAGCACTGCATCAGTGAGAGAATAAGTCCAAAGTCTGGATGATCTGGGTCGACAAGCTGCAAGTTTGTGTCTCCTGTGCTATAAACCATCTTGGACTTAAACTCAGGATCAGCGATAGGATCAAAGGCTTCAAAAAGGCAGCAAGTCTCATGTTATGCTTAGCCTCTTATGCTAACTGGTGTGTTTCTCTTCTGGGACTGGGGGAGAGATTGAAAGAGGATTGCACTGCAGGGTCACTCCCCCTTGTTCCTGTCTTCTTCAGCCCCTCATCCTCCCTCTTTACTCTCTTTCACTCTTCCTTCCTCCTCTATCATCTCCTCCTCCTGTTCCTGCTGCTCCTCCTCCAGTGCGAGCAGGATAACAACCCGCCTGCCTCTTGTTTGGATAAGTTAATGCTGAGATGTCAGCCTGGATTCTGATATATACCACCTGCCTTGGCCTCTGGCTGACCTTGTACTCCGGCTCCCACTGCAGAAACATTCCAGTGCTTTTCTGGTGCTGTGTTTACACTGCAACAGATTGCTGTGTGCTGCCTATCTGTTTCATCACAGTGGACAGTGGTAGGCCTTCATGAGTCATCCCAGTATGCTTGTGTTATTCTGAAGGATATGTGGCCCTCAAGATGAGTTGCTCTCATCAAGAGTGTCACCTGAAATTTTAGACTGAGAAGTTAAAATTCCTTTTTTTAAATTTAGATTTAAACAAACGGGGGGCATGTTTGCTCCCCAGATTTTTTTGGCCCCAGTTCAGGAGAGGCAGCCTGCAAGCGGCCAAAATCCTCCCCCTTGACGCTATGACCACACCACACCGGCCCTTTAAGAATTTGAACTGCTGATTTACATTTTAAGTCTACGTTAGATCCAAACGTCAAGCAAAAAGGAGTTTTCAATTCAGTAGCCTTTATCTTGGACGTAGCTCAAATCCATCAGGACACACACAAACTCTGCTAACTAGAAAGTTGGCTGGGAAATGTGTGGGGTTTTTTGGTGTTGCTGTGTTTTTCCATTCTTAGTTTACTTAAAGGAAGATGTGTTTTTCTGCCAGCATCTGGCGGGCGCTGTTTGATAGCAGTTAAGGTGGACTTTGCGACCAGGCTACTCTCAGTTTATCTTCTGCATGACTGACAATATTCAGTTTAGCATCTCGTTCAGCAATCAAAATTAAACAAAATTATTTCTCTTGCAAGACTTTTGACCAGGCATCTAAAGTGTTTGATTTACTTCTGCTTTTTTCAGCCGAGGAATCCAGCCATTTGTGTCTCAGGCTGCGATAGACATGAGGACTGACAACTTTTGTAATTCACTACTCCCTCTGTCTTAGGAAATAATCCCTGGATAATTTACCGATGAGGCTTTCAAATAACTCTCAGGTCACCACATTACTGATCCATCCACAGAGGCTCCCCATCAAATCTATAATTCATTTCAAGATTCTGGGGATTACGTTTTTAGAGCCCTCCATGGTCAGGTACTTGCCTACATGAGAGATCTACTGCCATCATGGTTTCACCTATAGGTCGCTCTATCTATCTATCTATCTATCTATCTATCTATCTATCTATCTATCTATCTATCTATCTATCTATCTATCTATCTATCTATCTATCTATCTATCTATCTATCTATCTATCTATCTATCTATCTATCTATCTGATAATATAGGACTTATGGAGTAGAACTGGAGGAGGGGTAACATGAATTTCCTATATTTTCTAAGGAAATATATTTAGACTCCCAACAAAATGATTGGTCCTGCTGGTTTTCAAATCAAATACTTGTTGCTGGGCATTCACTGCTGCCACCTTCACTGGCTATTTGTTAGTGGGTTCTGTATGGAATTATATTTAAGTCAAAAGTCACGTGCGAGCAAAAACACAATCCGCATGAGCAATGAACAAGCACTTGGTGATAATGAGAAGGAAAAAAACTCCCTTTTAATAGGAAGAAACCTCCAGCAGAACCAGGCTCAGGGATGGGCAGCAATCTACCATGACCGGTTGGGTATGGGGGGGTGGGAGACAGAACACTAACCAAAGAAGGAGTTTCATCATTGCCCACTTCAGTTTATTTTCATGGCCTTTTTAGTGTTTCTGACCTGGCCCAGTGCATTACTTTTTTTGAGAAAAAAGACTAAATTGTTGATTGGTCACTCCAAAAGTTTCTGTGCTCCCCTTGAAGGGTTTTCTTTTCTTTTCTTTTCTTTTCTTTTCTTTTCTTTTCTTTTCTTTTCTTTTCTTTTCTTTTCTTTTCTTTTTCTTTTCTTTTCAGTCTAATAATAGCTGTCTTCAGTTTTGTCAACGCTTCTTTGGACCACATGTCTAAAGCTTCCATACAGCTATTAGATGCAAATTCAACACTGAGAATAAACTCAATTTGTCTCCTGAATTTGTCATAAAATCACAGGAAAACAGGACACAACTGACTACTACACTATTTATGAGGCAATTGTCCAGCCGGTTTAAAGCCTGTGAAAATAGCTCAACTGTGTCCAAAAAGGTTCCTGCATTTCCCAAACCTGGTTCTATATACAGCATTCAGAACAACTGGATTTTGTGCCAGAGCACAAATATCTTAAACCAGAACAAAGAAAGATGAAACAGAAACCTTGCATTGGGCTCTCAAAGCCAGGAAAGCCAGACCAGTGCTGATCTTTGGTCTTCTTATCCCTCTTTGTCTGAGGCCTTTCAACCAAAACATGTTGTTTCTCCAGTGTAGGAAAATCTGAAAGGTCACCCCAAGCTGAAAGCCCTGGACTGCACTCTTCCAGCTTGCTTTAACAATACAGTTCGGGAGGCCATACTCGAGATTAATTATAAACAAAAAGATGCCAACAGATTCAAAGGGAGGGCCACACATGGGGTGACTTCATTGTCCGCTAAAGATGCCATCACTGCAATATGTCTCTATTTATAGAAACATTGATGCAATATTTTAAAAAACACTGAAATAAAGCTGAAAATCCAAACTGATGAGTGTTGATTGCTTCATTGTGTTGATGTACAGAAGCAAAATTTCATATGCTGTCCCCGTCCAAATACTTGCGAATCTGAACCTATATAGAATGCTGTCATATACTGCTGATGGCACAAGGTAATAATACACACAACCTTGTTTTGGCAAATGTGCTGAACTTAAAAAGAGGAAGTTGAAAATCAATAGCTGAATTAAAAACAAACATATTTACCATTAGTGCCCCATAATCTTTCCAGGTGATGTGAAAAGACTAAAAAGATAGCCCTCTAGAAAGAAATGTAAAGAAAAATATAAATTAAGAGTAAACTAAAAAAAACAAAACACTTATTAGAAGAGTTCCTTAACTGATTGGAGCTGTGCTGAGATGTTTTGTGTCTGTACAGGAGCTATGAGATTAACCTTCTAGTAACATGTGCTGTAGCATTAAAAGCAGCTGGTTGTAGTACAGTCATGAACACCTACTTAGTTTGTAACTAAGTGCCCATTACTGATCACACACAAATGAAACAACCCCACAGGGGTGTTCAGATTAACCACCTCCTCTTTAAATCATGGCATGGCATTTCTGAGTGTTTGTGTACTCAAAATTGATAACAAAATGACAACTGTCTGATCTTTTATGACTATATATGTGATTTATTTCAAACTACTGCGTATTAAAATGACTTTGCCTTTACACCTGTCTGCACCCATCACTGTGCTCAGTAATATTTTGGTCACTGACTGATGGCTGTTAACCAAATTGTGGTGGTTATTTTTCATAGTTTATGGTGATGATGGCTAATGGCTGAGCACTATTTTGAGATAGAAATGCTGCTGTGACTCTATGAGAACAATTAAGAGCACAGTTTCCTAACACAGACCAGAAAGACACGGCTTGGAATTTAATTGAAAAGTGAGCACGTGTGCCATCAAGTGGTAAGTAGATGTAATTACACAGGAAGTCAAACGGAGATGGAGGCTCAGCGTCAAGCAGTAGACACTCGGCATAACACTCGGCTCCGTATTATGGAAGAAAAGATTATGTAAGACACATTATAAATATTTATTTTCCTCTCTGGGAAAACAAGTAAACAACTCCTATTTTTTTTAATAACCCGTAACTAAGATTTCAGTGACGTGTACTTGAAGATATTGGTTCTTTTGATGCTTTTATTTTTGAAAACTGGAGGTTTTTAATCAAGATATAAAGTCTAAGTCAGAGTCTCTTATTATGTTCCTAACCGCTTAAAGCTGCTCTCACTTGTTAATTGAGTGACGGGGCCTACATATGTAACCAGAAAGCACCTAGGCAGGTTCATGTCAAGTTAGGTTCAGAGAGGATTTTCAGTTATGTAAGTAGTACCGACGCAGATCGCTAAACCAGGCCTTATTAGATCGATTTTGCATATAATCGAAAAGTGTTGCACTTATAAATCATGCATTTAATGTTTTCAAGAGTGCCGTTTACTTTCACTAATGGGTTTGCAGAAAACACGTAAAAAGCATACCCAATAAAAACATAATCCAGATGTTGTAAGGATTAGCTGCTAAAAGCATTTCCTACATTCAAATATCAGCCACCATGTAAATCACGTTTTTAATGCAACAGGAAGTGACATCACCTTGGTGGGAACTGTAGTTTTTTTCTTGAAGGCCTTTCATAGCTTCACTGATGCTTAAAAGTAATGTTTGACTGTGGCTTTCTGAATACAAGTGGGGCTGCAACTATCGATTATTTTAGTAAACGAGTATTCTATGATTGCTCCATCAATTAATCGGATAAGAAATCAGTTTTCGTATTAACAATTCATCTGCACATTCCGTACTGCAGTGAAACAAACAGGGTGGATGGAGCAGCTACAAAGTTCTCTTTTCTTCATGCTGCTGATCAGGTGGTTGATGAAGGACCTCCAGCTGTTTCCCAGTAAAGGTTTAAGGTGGTTACAGGAGCAAGCGCTGCTGCTTTGGAGTTCTCCTTTCGTTCCAACTTAGCGCACCCTCTCATTAACGGCTCCGCCTCTTTTGCGCTGTGCCTGTGCAGAGAGGCTGCACATAAAACAGCTGCTGTTGTGTTTTTGGTGAAAAAGTGGGGGCTGCATGAGCTTAATCAAACCATCTCTAAGCAGCAAACCGATCGTTCTGGTGCCTACAGCTGACGTAAAGAAAAAAATAACAGCTGACATCATCCGCACAGCAAGCAAAACGGCCTTGTGCAGTAACACACGCACACTCACAGCCAGTGGATGCCTGGAAAAACTTGTCAGCGATTATCCACTCATGTTTAATCAGGCCTGAAATTTTCATTTGATCTTCTTTTCCCTCTTATTTCTAATCGCGTTCATGCCGGTTGTCATTTCGATTTCTGCAGCCGGTAAAATCAAGCACGCGCATGACCGTAGGGAGATCAAAGTGCACATTGTGAACTGTCCGTGCTCTGTGGCAGATTGCAAATTGCAGTAAAATAATAGAGGCGCAAGCAGCGATAAAATAAGCTATCTAACCGGGGCGGAGTCCGCGGGGTGCGTTCCTGTTTGCTAAATGCAGTTAAGGTTGCCACTTTTCACAAATGAAAATGAGGGATCCCCGCCACGGCTTCTCAGGACCATGACACATGGCTCAAGTCGCCAGACTCACATTTTATATTGTATTTTTTTGTAAAGGAGTGATCAAGAAAGCAATTAGTCATATAAAAAATGAAATACTTTTTTTTTTTGCAATGAAGACTTTATTGTGATATATTGTTGCATATAAAATGCTGTTGAATAAGGCTACATTACATACAAATATATAACAAAGTGCAATGAAATACAACTTGCGCACATATTCCCTCCTCCCTCCCTCCCTCCAGGAAGAGCGTCAAAAAGGAAACTTAACAACTAAAAAAAAAAGGAAACAAATAAGGCTACATTACATGCAAATATATAACAAAATATAAAACAAAGTGAAATGAGCCAGGCCTGGTGTGTCATGGAAGGCTGTGTGGCAGGCAGGAAGGAGGACCCCAATGCAGAATACGCCGGACAGAGGTAAGAGGGTGATTCCACTTTATTTACATGACAGGAACAATGACGGAACTAAACGGTGCCAGGCAGGGTGACACACAGCAAAGGGAACATAGCCGGAAAACAATGACGGGCACAATGACGACGATGCGACAACAGGCAAGGAACTCACAAGACTAAAATACACAAGAGGGCTAATGGCATGGGAGGAAACAGATGGGAACACAGGTGACGCCAATAACACCGAGGAGACAAGGGGAAGCAAAAATAAACACAAGGCATAGGGAACACAGGACTATCAAAATAAAACAGGAAGAGACAGGACCAGGAACATGATGGGGAAACACCAGGGACCAGAGATACATATGAAAAACAAAACACAAAACACTGGGTTAATACTCATAATTCATACTATTTGCTGAGCTGTGTGGACAGTCTTCATTTCCCAGTGTTGACACTGCCCCTGGGGGTGGGCAAGTGGGGGCGGTCTGGTCTGATCAGGGGGCAGCATGTGACCCCCTTTGCACAACAGGAGACGGATCCCTCTCCTGAGGGCTTCAGCCTGCTGAGACTGGGTTCTCACCACCACTTGGAGCTTCCAGATCTCCTCCTGGCCCGTGCCTCTCCTGTAGTCCTGGAACTGCTGTCTGCCCTGGTTACTTGCACAAATGAAGGCGTGCAGCATGCAGCACATGGGTAAACACACACATGTGTTAGCTAGGGCTGCCACCTTTCACAAATTAAAATAATGGGCCCCCGCCACTGTTTTTCAGGACCATGACCAACATGGCTCAAGTTGCCTGACTCAGATTTTATGTTGTGTTTTTTTGTAAAGGGGTGATCAAAAAAGCAAATAGGCATATACAAAGTTAAATACTTTTTAGCAATGAAGACTTTACTGTGAAAGATTGTTGCATATAAAGTGCTGTTAAATAAGGCGACATTACATGTAAATATATAACAAAGTGCAGTGAAACACAACTTGCGCACATGCACTAATGAACTAAATAAGATGAGAACTTACTGTAACTCCTAAAGCTGCAGTATGTAACTTTTATAAAAATATGTTTTTTACGTATTTGTTAAAGTGACACGACAGCAGCAGCTTTAAACTGCATAACTGTTCTTGCTGTAGGGACTCTCTTTGTGGACCCTGGAGCGACGTTTTTACCTAAAGAGGAAAAACCCTAATCATGAATGTAACTAATCATGGAGTTGCCTGATTTTATTGCTTTTTTTTATAAAAATCTGTTGACAATAACTTGGGGCAAACTTTAAGTGACCACAAATAAATGTTGCTAAAAACCTTTTAGCTTGACTTTGACTTTTAATTTTTAACTCTTTCTTCTTTCTGAGAGATTTCATATTTTAAAAAGATTTTTAAACATCTTTCATCAAATTAAAATTACAGACTTTTGCCTTGGGACAAATTTTTTTGTGGGTGCCCGCATATCATAAAATCATATACATCACTAAATAAAAATCATATTTGTGCCAAAATCTCTCGGAGATTAACCCGTTATATTTTATGAATTTTTACAGTTAATGTGCAATGAAATATGCACTTTTTTGGTGAGATGTGATTTTGCCAAAGTCTCAAGAATCAGAGGTTTACTGTTTATCTATTGGCATGATTTGTTCTTTCAATGGCAATTTATATGTATACTAATACTACTGTATATTCACTCGATCACTCAGACTCAGCATCCTAAATCAATCAAACCACAATAGTCTAAAGCACAATAGGAAACTGATCAATAATAACATAATGCTCTGTACCATATCAGTGCCCGGAGATGACTGTGGTATTAAGAACTGTGACACTGATGCCTGGCTTTTCTGCCCTCTGATGTTTCTGCAGTGTTGCTCTCCTGATCTATGCTGCCTTATATCAGACAGCCCGCCGTGCGCCACTGAAGATACTCGCCGACAAATGTTACAGTTTGCCTTAAACTCATCCCCACTGACACTGTTCAGCCATGGATGTGCGTCTGCCCACTCACATCTGTATCTTTGCATGTTTTCGTTTCTGGGGATGTCGTGGCGTGTTGGGTGTAGTAGCGGACATCTTTCGCTACGAAACGGTGACAGCAGCGCCATTCACGACAATTTTACTGGCCTTAGTATTTCCTTAATTTTTTCTGTGCTTAATTGTTACATTTAGTGTTGATGTGTGACAGAGATTATGAGTATTGGACATTTTTGTAAATATGGAACAAATCACGTCCCATATCGGTTCAATACCAGCTGTAACATTTAATTGCCAAATAAAGGAAAATTCTGTATTTTACAGGACGGGTGGCAACCCTAAATGCAGTAACAGCAGAGCTCTGAAAGTGAAGCAGTGAAATCCTCAGCTCGGCACCAGGCCATCTCAGCCCGGCGCAGTGCCTGGCGTTCAACTTCTAGCTACAACACTGTGTTGAATAAAATTGTCAGTCGGTGCACTGCTTCTTACATTAATATTGTTCTAAAAATGTGTTTTATTGTGTAAATAAAAAAGGTTCACATCTGTGACACATACACAGAAATCAACACTTCCATCAGTTTCCAAATGTTTAATGTAAAAGACAAAACAAAACAGGTTTTGGTGACACAGGTGAAAAGAAAGTTATTTTGCTCATTTGTCCTTTTCCTTCTGCTCCTTCTCCTTTTTGTCTTTCTCAGCCTTTGCCTCTTCGGCCTCGTGGCGCTTGATGAGTTCCTCCACCTCTTTCTGTTTCAGCACTTTGATTTTTGTTTTCCCATCTTCCCGTGTCAGGGTGGCAATCTCCACTGAAACAGTCAGTGCGATACAGTGTTTTACTGTCGTATGCGGCACACCGTTTCTCTTAAAACATCATTAGCAACAAGGCAGGAAACAATTTGGGTCCACTGATTGGTAAGTGGGAATTACAGTAAGAAAGTCCTTTTGCATCTCACCTTTCTCTGCTGACAGCTTGCTGACATCCATTGTTTTGTTGAGGACTTTGACAGCCAAAGCCAGAGCAGAGGACAGAGTCATCTCTCCCTCTTTGTAGTCCTGCTTCAGCATGGACACGGCAGCCTGAAGTCAAATGCCGGGAAAACAGTGCAATGAAGGGGATACATTTGTCATTTAGGCCTCTAAATTTTCACTGAACATTGCTCTGAATTTTATGAAACACAAATATTTAGAAAATACATTTCTCCATCAGTTTAACCACATCAAAGCCAAAATCAAATTTGAGAAACTAAAGTAAATAAAGGAAGATCATATAAGCTGCTGACATTCAAGACTACAATTAATTTTGTTTCTCACTGCCTGGTGTATGTAATGAGATCATTTTCAGACTTACAGCGCTGTTGTTGCCAATGCAGGTTGCCTTCCAGCCGCCGTAGTTGCCGCTGGGGTCACTCTGGTACAACTGGAAACCGTAATGTTTGTCCCAACCCATGTACAGCAGAGAAACGCCAAATGGCCTCTTACCTGTCAAGACAAACAGCTGTTAGAAATTGTCAAAATACCTGTTTTTGTGTTGTAATACAGAGCTGAGAGCTTCTTTACGAGACATGAGATTTGACAAAAAGGTATAAGAGTCGACGCTGTGGAGAGAAATTTAAAACCAGGGACGCTCCTGACAGCTAATTAAATAGTTGCTTAAATGATAGGGGGAAAATATAGATTAGCTGGCTAGTCTAAAACACAAAACACACCCAGATGGTTACATTCCGGTTGCTTGGTAATGTTCTATTTTTTTCCTGACACAGCTGATATACAACAAAGTATTGCATGGATCTGCAGTACATCAAAGTATTGCAGATTCATGCAAGAGTGAGGGAGGTGCAGCAGTGTGTCAGAGGCTGCAGCCCTGGTTAGCAGCCGGTGGCGTCGCAATCTCTTTGAACCGGCAACTGCCACTGTACATTAATAAAATAAGAATAGATTTAACCAACTAGTCTTTCTGGTGCCAACTAACAAGGGCAGCAACAGTTAATCCTAGAACACTAACGTTGGGTGATTTTCCCCCACTTAAGAGTGACAGTGTTACAAAACGCACAAGAGTGGTCTAGCTGATTAATTGAGCACATCCCTATATAAAACATCTTAAATATTAGGACAGGCAGCACAGTGGCGCGGTGGTTAGCACTGCTGCCTCACAGTTAGAATACCATCTGGGAGGCCTGGGTTCGATTACACCTTGGCCCGGGCCTCTCTCTCTGTGTGGAGTTTGCATGTTCCCCCCGTGTCTGTGTGAGTTTTCTCCGGGTACTCCACAGTCCAAAGACATGCACTTACTGGGGTTAGGTTAATTGCCCAATCTAAACTGCCCATATGAGAGCATGAATGTGAGAGTGTATGGTTGTCTGTCTGGAGAATAGAGGATAAGCGGAAGTGAATGGATAGATGGATATTAGGACATTGAGCAGATTTGCTCTGATAAGCAACATAAAAAGCATAAGCACTAATATAGATAAACTGACTGCTGTGCATCGTTACCTCCAAACTGTGTATAGGCTTGCTTAATGTCACACAGAGCTGTGACCAGCTGCTCACAGGGTATTGGCTCCTGGTACTGCAATAAATACCTAAAAGGAATTGAAATTGGTTAATGCTGGTGTGAATGTGATTAATAGCTAGAATTCGGATCATTTTAGTGATGACATAATTGAAGTACAAAGATTCATTTTGAAAGTGTAATAATTTAAATGTACACATATTTGGAGTTTTTGTGTATCTGTGAGTATGAAAACACCTGTTGGTGGTGGTTACATCAGCCTGAATTCACCATTATCACTCTGAGCAAGTAAATACGTTTCTAATCACTACTACTGGCTAACAGGTTTCTTCTTCTCCTTTCAGCTGCTCTCTTTAAATGATCACCACAGCTTCATCTGCCTCAATCTCACTATCCCTAGCATCCTCCTCTGTCACACCAACCCTCTGCATGTCCTTCACAAAATCCATGAATCTGCTCTGAAGTCTTCCTCATTTTCTCCTGCTTGTTAGCTACATATTCAACATCTGTTATCCATTATATCCACTGTCTCTTCTCAGCACATGCCCAAACCACCTCAGCCTTGCCTCTCTAACTTTATCTTCAAACCGCTCAACCTGAGCTGTCCCTCTGATACTCATTTCTAATCTTGTCCACCCTGGCAACTCCCAGCAAAATCTTAGCATCTTCAACTCATTTAACAAGGGGAACAAAAAAAAAAAGTTTAAATATGATAAACACTGGAAACACTAAGATTTATTTGGTAAAAATTGCTGGCTTGCCTTCTTCTGAAACTCACCTCTGTGCAATTAGCCGCAGCTCATTTGTCAGTACATTAGCATCTGATGTGATCCCAGCAACGCTGCAGGCCATGTCTCTGAAAACATGATCCCGCACACATGTTAGCCATAACAAAATGAACAACTACATTTTGATGGCAAGAATCGACTGCAGCTCACTCACTCATTTAGCTTGTAGATCTTCTCAGAGAAGAAAACCTCATCGAGCAGTTTGTGGATGTTGCGTCTCTCCGCTGCCAACAGCACTCCATCATTTGCTAGGATACCCAGACACGTTCCAGCGTGACCGATTGCCTCCATTGCGTACTCCACCTGATATAGGCGGCCTGTAAATTAAAATCATATTTATAATGGAAAACATTGGCTAAAAAATATACACATTTCAAAAAACTTTCAGACATGTTTCTGGAATATACTGGCTATTTAAAATAGTGAAGAAAACATGTTTTGCAGCAGTTTCACTGATGATGAAAACTCACGTTAACCCAGGGCTTGTATTTCTACTTGACTTATAAAAATAAGCTCTCACTGTCAGTCATGATTTGGTGTATTTGGACAGTATGATTTGGGTTTGAAGATGTATGAAACTGATTTATAGAGAAATAAAAAATAAACTCTTAAGACTGTAATACAGTGTAATAGTAGAGGCATAGTACCGTGCCTGTTGTCTTGGATTATTTTAGTAAGTATTTGTCTGCAAAGTCTTAAAAATAGAAACGAAACATACCTTCAGGAGAAAATATGGTTGTCCGGGAATCATATCTGCGAGACTGAACAACAACAACACGACATTAAAAGCTGAGAAAACAAACAATCTTTTTATATTTTTAAAGCGTGTAACAGCTTCCTACCATCTTCTCACGTCACTGGAAATTATCCTGAAAATATAAAAGCAGAGCAGCAGTCAGGAGCAGGCTGCAGAGGACAAGACACAAACAACGGCGCTTCCTTTAACCAACACGAGATATAACTGAATCTGGAGATAGAGGGAGTAAAGTTTGAAAGTTTGCTAACGTTTGGAAACAAAAAACTGCTGCGAGTTTCTGAAGCTGGCTCACAACAACCCTCCCGGCAGCTAGCTGTCGGCTAACTGCTGCAGGAGAATGAATCTGCAATATCTCAGCGTGCTAGCTAGCATGCTAACGAGCTGGGTCATAACAAACGAAGTGGTTTGGCTGTTCCGCGACAAACGGGAGGAAAATTGTAAAACTATGTTAAAATAGCAAATATTGTAGTGGATAACAAAGTACTAATGTATAATTTACCTCAGGTGGCTCAGTCTAAGGTGGCGTTCGAGCTCAGAGACCCACTACTTTCAGTTTGGCGTTTCCTCGCAAACACCGGCGCACTGCGTGAGTGAAGTAGCCGCTCAGCAGCGCCACCTCTCAGTGGGAGGACCGATCAATCCGTGACACTGAACAGCTCAATGACTGCAGGAAGGTGATGTACTCTAACACCTCCTACTGGTAGTTTTAAAAATCACAACTTTATCAAAGCAAAGGACCTCCTTCTACTTCTTTAGGGAATTAACTGCCCGCATCTCACCCTATCCCTGGTAAACTAACAGTCAAATCAAAAAATCAGATTCACAATCTAATAAAGAACAGCAGGCAGGATTATGGGTCACATTACCTTTAACCTCCAGGAGCTCTTTCAGGCGGTCATTTTACAGGCAAATAATATCTTAACGGGCAGCTCCCATGTTGTTCACACAGAGTATGTATTGTTGAACTCAGGAAGGAGATACAGGGTTCCTCTCTGTAAACATAACAGGTACAAACCTAGCTTCTTTTTGCATCTTTTCTCCAGTATATCCACCATCCTCCTCTGCACATGTCCAGACCATATCACCCTTGCCTCTCTAAGTTTGTCTCCATACTGCTCAACCTGAGCTGTCCCTGTGATGGACTCATTTCTAATCTTGTCCATTCTGGTCACTGCCAATGAAAATCTTACACTGGCTTAAACAGCACATTGTCTGTAAGAGACAAAAACCACACAGGAAAGTGTGACTGGGGTGGAGAAGATGAGACCACGGAACATGTTTTATTGCAGTGTCAGAAAAATGAGGCTGAGAGAAAACAACTGATCCAAAACCAAAAGCTGGGCTTTACTGATAGATTTCAAAAGAAAAGTGGTGAAAAGTCAGCCTGTGACCACACGGACAATAAAGAGATGGTCTGACGACACTTACGAAGCACAGCAGGACTGCTTTGAGGTGACAGACTGGCCGTCACTCTGTGAGCCTCATGGAGAGGACATCGACTGGCTCACAGAATGCATCACAGACTACATTAACTTCTGTGTGGACACCATTGTTCCTACCAGGATTGTAAAATGTTACCCAAACAACAAGCCATGGGTAACAAAGGACATTAAAGCACTTCTCAACAATAAGAAGAAGGCCCTCAGATCTGGAGACAGGGCGGAGGTGAGAACGATCCAGAGGGAACTTAAAACAACAATTAGGGAGGCTAAGAACAATTATAGGAGGAAGCTGGAGCTGAAACTCCAGCAGAACAACATGAGGGAGGTATGGAGTGGAATAAGATCCATCACTGCCTTCAGGACCAGCAACAACAGAGGAATGGAGGGAAGTGTGGACAGGGCCAATGAGCTAAACCTGTTCTTTAACAGGTTTGACACTACAGGCTCTGGCCTCCCCCATCCAGACAGCTCTGCTGCCGGTCTCCGGAAGTCCACTCCACCCTTCCTCCACCTCACAATAGCCTGCCTCCCTCCTGTGATGGCCCTCTTGACGCCTCCACCCCTCCCCCACCCGCCACCTCTACATTTAGTCTCACTGTTGACCAGGTGAGAAGACAACTAAAGAGACTCCACACAAACAAGGCTGCAGGCCCTGACGGGGTCTCCCCCAGGGTGCTTAAAGCCTGTGCCACTCAGCTTTGTGGAGTACTGCACCATGTCTTCAGCATGAGCCTGAATCTTCAGAGGGTCCCTGTGATGTGGAAGACATCTTGCATTGTTCATGTCCCGAAGACGCCGAGACCCAGTGATGTCAAGGATTACAGGCCAGTGGCACTGACTTCCCACGTAATGAAGACCATGGAGAGGCTCATCCTGGATCAGTTCCGGCCCATGGTCCAGTCATTTCTGGACTCCCTCCAGTTCGCCTACCAGCCCCGCCTGGGACTTGAGGACGCCATCATCTACCTGCTAAACCGAGTCTGCGCACACCTGGATAAGCCAGCCAGCACTGTGAGGGTCATGTTCTTTGACTTCTCAAGTGCATTCAACACCATTCAGCCTGCTCTTCTGGGTGATAAGTTGACAGCGATGCAGGTAGATGCCCCCCTTGTGTCCTGGATTGTTGACTACCTCACTGGCAGACCACAGTATGTACGCCTGCAGCACTGTGTGTCTAACAGTGTAGTTAGCAACTGAAGAAAACTAATGAGAAAAGGTCTTTTTATCTTAGTTACTGCTGTGTGTGTTGCTTTTTAAACCTTTTGTTTGTGAGTGTTCGTTTATCGAAGACGGGAATGAAACAAAAACACATGGTAATAAGGAGTCCAATTATTAAATTAAATTAAGCCATTTTCAAACAGTTGACAGATATCTGGACCAGACTACATGCCATACCCGTGTGAGCTGACATGGCGTACTGGTGCTCTCTCAGAAGTTTACAGTTCCAGTATAGTCGGCTTATTCAGTGTTGGTTACAAAACAATAATTGTGCAAAACAACAGCTGGGTGTCTAATGACCTCGGAGTCTCCATTTTATCTTTTGTTTAGTCTTTTCTCTGAATCTGTAGAGACAGGAATGAGGTGAAAGAGAACACTCTGTCCTTCTCATATGAGTTAATCACTTGTGTTTATGTTATATTCTTAGACATATTGTCTCAGGGGATTAAATCTACACATACAGGATGATTATATCTCTTCACAACACTGGAGCCCCACAGGGAACTGTCCTCTCTCCCTTCCTCTTCACCCTCTACACCTCTGACTTCAGCTACTGCTCAGAGACCTGCCATCTTCAGAAGTTTTCTGATGACTCTGCAATAGTTGGATGTATCAGCAGGGGGGATGAGGATGAGTACAGGATGACGGTGAAGGACTTTGTCACATGGTGCGAACAGAATCATCTAGAGCTCAATGTGACAAAGACAAAGGAACTGGTGGTGGACTTGAGGAAAGACAAGGCACCGGTGGCCCCTATGTCCATCAGGGGGGTCAGTGTGGACACCGTAGAGGACTACAAATATCTGGGAGTACACATTGACAACAAACTGGACTGGGCTAAGAACACTGATGCCCTATACAGGAAGGGCCAAAGTCATCTCTATTTTCTGAGACGCCTGAGGTCCTTCAACATCTGCCGGACCATGCTCAGGATCTTTTATGAGTCTGTGGTGGCGAGTGCCATCCTCTACGCTGTTGCATGTTGGGGCAGCAGACGCTAACAGACTCAATAAACTGATCCACAAGGCCAGTGATGTGGTGGGAGTGGAGCTGGACAACACAGTAATGGGGCACAGGAGCACATTCAGTGCAAGACTTATCCCACCAAAATACACCACAGAGCACCACAGGAGGTCATTCCTACCTGTGGCCATCAAACTCTATAACTCCTCCCTTAATAGGTGATACTGTGGTTCACCAGTGTCATTCATTTATTGAGTATCATTTATTTATTTAGTATGTGTGCATACAATTGTACATACAGACTGTCCATATACATTGTACATATATATACTTCAGTATACTCCAGATTTATATTTACTGTCACAGCCACTGCACTCACAAGATTATATGCATATATAGCCAAATTATCTCCTTAGTTTTTATATTTTTTATACCTTTAGTGTATTTTTATTTTGTTTTGGTTTATATTCATTTAAATGAAACGGTTGCAGCTGTAACAACAGAAATTTTCCTCTGGGATCAATAAAGTATTTCTGATTCTGATTCTGATTCTGATTCTGAAGTGAAAACTATCGTGCCATATTTGGTTTTTAAGAGAGACTCATTTGTGTATCAGGATTTGAGTTTTTTTGTTTGTTTGTTTGCTTGTTTATTGGTTTTGAGCAATATTGTAGTTCACACACTATACAAGTTGGTGGCGGCAATGCTCCATTTCGCTGTTTGCCAACTGTCAATAAAATTGAAGCAGAATTTGCCATCTGCAGACTTTTACATGCAAAAGGCAATAAAAGGAATTTCCAGTCACACATTTGTTCAGTATATAGCGCAGAGTTACTTGGAGAAGCAGTATACAGATAAGTTCATAATATTTACAGATGGGTCAAAAGATCCAGAGTCTGGGCACACCAGTGTGGGAATCTTCATCCAACAACTTGGAGTTTTTATTAAGACAAGAGCAACAGATTATCTGTCAGTATATACTGTAGAACTGGTAGCCATAATGCTGGGTTTACAGTGGGCAGAAGGAAACAATCAAGAAGACGTACTTATTGCATCAGATAGCTTGTCAGCTCTAATGAGTATTAGATCTGAGAATTTGTGTAGATTAGATGTTGTATGTGAAATTCATTATAGTCTGCAAAGCTTGTGAAATAGGGGTGTAAAGGTAGGTTTTCTTTGGGTTCCAGCACATGTAGGTGTGAAAGGAAATGAGGATGTGGATTTTGTTTTGGTTTTTGTTTTTTCTATTCACTTCCTGATCCACACTCCAGTCCAGTAGGTGACGGTAATGCAATATACTCAGCTATGTAAGCTGATTTGCCAACCATCAGTAAAACCACAAGAAGAAGAAGAAGACGCGCAGCGTGTGATTGGCTGTTTGAGCAGCATGGCGTTTGAATGGGAGCAGGAAGATCTCTGCCAGTTAGTCCACTAGCTTGTAAGTGGTCAACTCCATGTTTTCTTGTCTTGTAGCCACTCACCGATGGTAGTTTGAGTTACGCATTTTAATCGGTTGTTGATGCGACGTTTCATGCTTGGCTTACGAAAATTATATGATTGAAATAAACGTTGATCAGAATAGGTAAGTACTCGCTGATCTATGCTAACGTTGTTTACTCCAGCGCTAACTCGGCGTGAGCTAAAAGGTGCTAGCTAACAGCGCTAACCAGTAGGTGACAACTGGCACGTTTTGGTTTTCTTAGTGTGTTAGTTGCTGTGTTAGGTTTAATTGTTGTTTTTCGCTGAAACGCAGCCGCTCCTCCGGCTATTAGTTGGCTTCACGTTAGCTCGGGAGCGCGGTGTCCTCTGACAGTGGGGTCAGCTACATTCTGCAGTGATGTGTTAATATCTGCGCTGCTCAGATATTTGTAAGAATATGACAGCCACACGACTCAGTGTTTTTGCCAAAGCCACGGTTTTTTATTTTTGTTTTGTTTTCTTTTTAAAAAGATCAACCTTTTAGCTTTGGATCGCTAGGTTGTCTATGGCATGACCCTTGATCTTCTTCACTGGCAGTCACTGTTCATCAGACGTTTTGGTTTAATGGAAGTCCTTGAGACTCAGAAGCACTAGACTTTTTGAATTATTGAAAATTTATATAAAAAAAATGTTTTTAAATGACTGCGATATGGCAATTCTAATGACTTCTAATGCCTTTTTTTGTCCCAGGCTTTGCATTACAGAAGTGCATACTTTAGGTCGGATCCTCTTATGCAATCATTTCTAGTTTTGTCATTAGTCATCAGAAAAGAACAAAACTTTGGCAACTGGGGTTTTTGGCATGGTAAATCATCTGAGCTCAACAAAATTGACGAAAAATATAGGAATTGTAGTAAAATTCGGGAATGGGACATTGAAAACCAATGTTGGGTAACGCCCGCACCCAAGAACACCTAGTTTTTAAGTTTTTGTATATACTCAGATATTGATGCAATTATTTTTGGAAGCACAACACTTAGAAATATATTCAGTGATAGTGATAAAGTCATGCAATCGCATTCATATTTGCCTGAACCTTCGCAGCGCCATCTTGCGGCAGCCATCAATGTCTAATCGAATTTGTTCGTATTACGTACAGTATGCGGGAGTCACCACGCTGGAATTCACTGAGCTCCTGAGAGAGACCCATTCTTTCACAGATATTTGTAGCAGCAGTCTCAGTGCCTAGGTGCTTGGTTTATACACCTGTGGCCATGGAAGTGATTGGAACACCCGAATTCAGGGATTTGGATGGATGCGGAAATGCTTTTGGCAACAGTGTGTATTCAAGTAATATCAGGAAAGGCAAAAATGGTACAAGGTAACCTAAATTGGAGAGGTTATTGTTGCAATCACGAGGATTTTCATCAGGTTTGCGTACAAACCCCACTACACAAAGTCTAAAAGTTGTTTCATGTCACAAAATGTTTTTCACTATGAATATTAAAAAAATGAACAATGTCTTTTACAAACACTGTTCTGTTGTTAGTTTTTTGTGTCAGGCAAGAATCAGTCTGATGAGGGGGCACCCACGGCTGGCAGGATGCAGCAGAAAAGGAACATCCAGATCATTGAGTGGGAGGACCTCGACAAAAGGAAGTTCTACTCTTTTGGGTTGTTCATGACTATGACAATCCGGGCCACAGTCTACCCGGCTACGCTGATCCGGACTCGACTGCAAGTGCAGAAGGGCAAATCGCTCTATGGTGGCACTTTTGATGCCTTCTTCAAGATCCTGCGGGCGGAGGGGGTACGAGGCCTGTATCGCGGATTCATGGTCAACACCTTCACACTTATCTCAGGCCAGGCATACATAACCACCTACGAGCTGGTGAGGAAGTATGTTTCGCAGTATTCTGAGGACAATACGGTCAAGTCGCTGGTGGCGGGGGGCTCGGCCTCCCTGGTTGCTCAGAGCATCACTGTTCCCATAGATGTCATATCTCAGCAGCTGATGATGCAGGGCCAAGGGCAGCACCTCACACGCTTTCGGCTTGACTCCAACACTGAGACTGGAAAGCCAAAAAAAGTGTTTGGCCAAACCAGGAACATTATTGTTCAGATTTTTGCTGCTGATGGCTTCAGGGGTTTCTACAGGGGCTACGTGGCTTCTTTACTCACCTACATCCCGAACAGTGCTGTGTGGTGGCCTTTCTATCACTTTTATGCTGGTAAGTCCAGTTTCTTAATCTTGAGGTTGTCATTCTCTATCATATCTTTGTCTCTGTGCTCTCAGTGTTTTAGTACATTTGTAGTGGGAATGAGTCCTTCACGGCCTCACCATGTGGTTAATAAAATATCTGCATGTGTGATGTTCTACAGAGCAGCTCTCTAAACTGGCTCCCAGCAACTGCCCTCATCTGATTTTACAAGCCATGGCTGGGCCTCTAGCTGCTGCTACTGCCTCCACTGTCACCAATCCAATGGATGTGGTCAGAGCTAGAGTTCAGGTAAGTTATTGTGCATCTGTCTCAGCAGTATTGCCTTCATTGTGTAGTCATATGGTGCTCATCTCTTTAATGAATGACTTGTATGATAGATATCAGGTTAAAAAAAAAAAAAAGAAGTAATTTCAGTTTGGTTAATTTATCTGTGAGGGGGAAAAAAGAAGTTCAAAAGCCAAGAAAGCGTGAGACAAAACCGAATCACTATTGAATAGATGCTGGATTGAGATCTTGTGACTGTAGAGGGGATTTGTGTACAGTGAGCTCATTGTCATGTTTAAAAATACAGCCTGAGATGGTTTGATGGACTGCAGTTATCGGGACATGGTCAGCGACTGCACACGGGTGCACCATTTCACCACCAGCCCATGCGTTCACATTTTTCACTAAATATGAATGTTGCATGCATAGACTGCACATAAAAGAAAACTGCTTTCTGTCAAATGGCCAGCAGAGGGCAGCTTGTCTGTTTGCAATAAAGAAGCCTATGTGTGTAGAAGTCTATGTAAAAAAAGGACCCTTTGGCTTCCTTAAACAGTGTCCTCTGTAAACACTTCTCTGATGGGACTAGTGGCTTAGTTTTTAGTTTGATGTGTTATTGAGTACAAAACAGTGTTCATTTAGTAAACTATGGTGTCATTAGAAGGGGGGCACGGTGGTGTGCTGTCGGCATCGTCACCTCACAGGAAGAAGGTCCTGGGTTCAAATCCATTGATCAGCTGGGGCCTTTCTGTGGAGCCTAGCATGCTCCCTCCATGCTGACGTGGCCTCCTCCCCACAATCCAAAGACATGTATGTTAGTTTAAGTGGTGATTCTAAATAAGCCATAAGTGTGAATTAGCAGTCTGTCTCTAGGAATTTGTTGATATCTTTAAGTTCTTATATTGAGACTGTGATTATGTTTCCTTAAACTGAGGAGATGATATTCTCTCACTGATAAATTAAAAAAAATACAGCAAAAGTATCCAGAAATCCATGGGGGGAATTGACAGTACTGAACAGGCCAGTGGTAAATGGACTAGTTTATATAAAGCTCTTTTCTACTCTAGCTGAGCACTCAAAGCGCTTTATTAAACACGTTTGCATTTACCCATTCATACAAGCACTTTCTTCTACAGCTGAGTGCTTACTACCCGTCATTCACACACATTCATACTCCGACGGTTGCGTTGGAGAGCAACTTGGGGTTCAGTATCTTGCCCAAAGATACTTTGGCATGCAGACTGGAGCAGCCAGGAATCGAACCACTAACCTACCCCACCAGTCACAATAGTTGGGTGCTGCATTGATGCAACATGTAGTTACATTTCCAGGGAGGTGCAAGTCAGGTTACGGCATAGGGTTCCAGAGGGGTTTGCAGTTACGAAGTAGCCATAGTGTTCATTCAACACAGAAGTGTAAATCAACTGTTAGTGACAGATTGGCAACCTGTCCAGGGTGTACTGTACCTCTCATCCCACAACAACTGGAATAGGCTCCAGTCCCCGACCCCGAATCAGAAGATGGCTGGATGTCTCATTAGAGTCAAAAGCTGAAAAATCAAGGTACCACACAATCAGGCCATGTCCTTGTTTTTTCAGATCCACCCTATTCTTCTTTTAGGCCACACTCTCTAAAAAATAGGGATTTTCCGTGAGTTTCAAAGTTGCCTTTCTTCTACATTCTGATGCTCTGTTTGACCTTAGGTGTTGTATAGGTCAAGATCAGGTCCAGCTAGGAAAAAAACCAACATGACCAAAAAATAAAGTCTTTGACGATGACTCTCGATTTTATTTTTCTTGGACTAACTCCCAGTTTCTCCCTTCGAAAAAAACAAACAAACAGAAACTTTACATTACTAAACATAACTAGGGTAATGTTTGACTCTGCTGACTAAATTCAGCATATTACCCAGTCCCACGCCTAGATGTGATATGTGTTTGTGGGTCTAAATAATGATGGAACATGTATTGCATGTGTTTAGGTTGAGGGGAGGACCTCGATCATCGAGACGTTCAGGCAGCTGATCAAAGAGGAGGGTTTCTGGGGATTGACCAAAGGACTGTCCGCGCGCATCATTTCATCCACACCCACTGCCATCGTCATGGTGGTCGGCTACGAGACACTAAAGAAACTGAGTTTGCGACCAGAGCTGGTGGATTCAAGACACTGGTAGAAGATCCCTCGACAGGCATCATACGGACCATTTATTGTGCCAATTTTTTTTGGCCCTCATCTCTAAGTTAGACTTTGTGTGTAAACGCTGAATGAAAGAAGGGTTTGTTTTAAATGCATCCAACAATTGAGTAATTTAAACACTTAATTTTAATCTGTACTAAATTGTTCAAACCAACCTATAAAACCTAAAAATTTATTTACCCGGCCATTAAAAATATTAAGCAGGTTTATTACAGTTTGTATGTGCTGCTGCTTTACAGAGCCTGCTGCTGGTGGTTAGTACAAATTAAAGGGTGAATGCAATTTAGTTTCAGTAATGGAGGGCACATACAAAGTAATGCAGCTTAATAGGATTTTATGCATTCGAATGTTTTGAGATGGCGGTGATTGAAAGGCATGTTGGAGGATCTTTGCTGTGGGGAAAAGAGTTGATTGCTGTTATTACGTTTGATCATTCGTGAGAGTAACCAGATGGTTACTGTAGTAACCTGTGTTTGCGCTGTTCTGCCAAAGCCACCAAGTGTTTTGATGAGGGTTTGGATAAAAGGTCCTTTAAGTGGAGATGACACATTCACGTCAGCAGTAAACAAATCTTTCCCAAGTGTTTGTGTCCTTATGTTCGCCTTATGTTTTGTTGCTGTTCTGCAGTTGTTTTTCTTTCTCTTGGCCTTTTTTTTTTTTTTTTTTTTTTTTTAGCCGCTTTCATTGTGACATTAAATCAGCCAGGCTCTATTAAATGTTAGAATCTATAACTTTAAAATAAAAAGTTAATTTAAAGTTGTGATGCAATTGATAATTTCCAAAAACATGGTGCATAATGTCCAATATTTTAGCTACATTTTTTACTGAAATTAGTGAAATTCCTGAAATTGCAACATTATTGGCATTGTAGAAAATATTGCTGTGATCAGGCTGGCTAGTAAAAGGCTCATTTAGTGTTTTAAAAGGAAGGTGAGCACAACTGGAATATTTCCATTATGCTGGGCTTGTGAGGCAAAAGTGGCTGTGAACTAATGCTGTTTCCCTGTTGTGACAGTATGTGTCTGAGTGCAATAATGTGAATGTTTTGTCCTGTTAAGGTACAAATATATATTTATATATTTATATATTTCCTCTAAGTTGTGTGAATAACATTTTAAAATGCTACCTAATTTATTTTTTCTTTTGCAAGTTTCTTGAGTTTGGGGGAATATGATGATTTAAAAGCTGCAAACATATTTTTCTGATTTTTTTTTTTCTTTTTCAGTTTCCTTAAGAGGAATAACTTTGAGGATTGTGGGTCACAGATTGTTTTTAATGAATTATAATCACACATTACAATTGCAAAATAATAAAATATTTATTGACTAAAACTCAGCGGCCACATGGGAGGGCTGAGAAATTAATGCAAACTTGTGTTGATTGATGATCTTTTTCATTTTCTTTGTGCATTCTAGAGTGACTAATGAAAGTGATATATTTTTGTCTTTTGTGAATCAGAACTGACTATCTCAAGCAGAATACATGTGGATTCATATCGTGTGTGTCTTCAGGTATTTGTTCAATAAAAAACAGAAATTAAGGAGTCTGTTTTCACTGTGAGAAGCACATCAGGGTAATGGATTAGATCTGTGAGTAATTGGCACATATTCTGTTAAAACATTCAGTGGTCTGTGATATTTTTGGCTATTTATTTAAACATACACGTGAGGGGGAACTAAATGGGAGCTTCTACTGGTGTGAAAGCTTAATTTCGACCTCAGTGTTTAGCTGTTTTTCCTGATTTCTGCTGAAAATCAGAAGTTCAGAACCTCAAATTACTGAAAATGTTCAGTTTGGGCAAAATACTATTCAAACAGCATAAACACTGTATCTCTCTCTGTCTAGTTCAGTACACGTAACCATAATCATGGGGAAGACAGTTGATGACATTTGGCTAGCTGATGATCATTGACACCCTCCACAAGGAGCATGGTCAAGGTGAAAAGCTGATGAGAATGGAAAAATGTGTCAAGAATCAACAGGAATTGCCACAGCCTTTCAATGATTGTTAAGAAAAGTTGTTTTAACAACTTCACAAGGATCGGACTGAAGCTGGCATCATTAAGGGCCGCCACCACACAGGCATCTTCAGGAAAGGAGCTACTATTGTTCTATTTCTAGTTTGAAGCCACTCCTGAACCAGAGACAATGTCAATGCTAAAGAGGAAAAGAACTGGACTGTTACTCAGTGGTCTAAAGTCCTCTTTTTAGAAGTTTGGAAATCAAGGTCCTAGAGTGCGGAGGCACAGAATCAGAGGTGTCCGAAGTTTCCCCAGTCAGTGACGATTTGGGGTGCAACATCATCTGCTGGTGTTGGTGGTTGATTCACTGTGTCACAGCTGTCTGCCAGGAGAGTTCAGAGCACTTCATGCTTCCATCCGCTGACAAGCTTTATGGGGGTGCTGATTTCTCTTTCCACCAGATCTTTACATTGCCCACAGTGCAATGTAAAGTGCCTACTACCAAATGGTTTGCTGACCATGTTATTACTGTGCTTGAATGGTCTGTCAACTCACCTGACCTGAACCCAATGAAAAGAACCTGTGGGGTATTGTCAAGAGGAAGATGAGAAACACCTGACCCAAAAATACAGACGAGCTGAAGGCCGCTATCAAAGCAATGTGGGCCTCAGTAACAGTTTAGCAGTGCCACAAGCTGATCGCCTCCATCCCACGCCGCATTGATGCAGTAACATTTGTTAAAGGCACTGCAACCCAAGTGCTGAGTGTATAAATGAACACATTTCAGAAGTTCAAGATTCTTTATTGTCATTTCTGTAGGTGCAAGGTACAACGGAAACAAGACAGTGTTTTGCCTGGAACAAAGCAGTTCAAATAAGTCCAAATAAAGTTAAAAAAATAACTAAAATATAAATATTCTAAGATATGAAAACCGCAATAAAGCCAGCAGTCAGTGGCATTCATAGTGAGTAGTGAGTGTTGTGGTATGCTGTACTGTGCGATTAAGATTGTGCAAATGTTCAAAGAAGGTCCCGGGTCAGTTTGTTTAGTGCTCTCACAGCCTGTGGGAAGAAGCTGTTGAAAAGCTGGACATTTCTGTATCATAAATCCATT
The DNA here is from genome assembly GCA_024447675.2 of Pterophyllum scalare. Classification (NCBI taxonomy): domain Eukaryota; kingdom Metazoa; phylum Chordata; class Actinopteri; order Cichliformes; family Cichlidae; genus Pterophyllum; species Pterophyllum scalare. Next base: position 69,436 of record JAMQGT020014424.1, read on the forward strand.
TTTTGATTAATCTTAGGAAATATCCTAATAACCCCAGATGCAGGATTTCTGATCTTCATGAGCTATAAGCCATAAACATCAAAATTTTAAGAAAAAAAGACTTGGAAATAATTCACTTTTAGAGACGTACTAATGTGTTTCTTGAATGCCTCAAGTCAGCAGAGGCTTTGTTGGGAATTTAAGATATCGTGTTAAATCAGAGAAATATGCACACTGCATGACAGCAGGCAGTACATGCTAACACTCAAAAGAGGTCAGAATCTTCTCCTTATGTTGCAGCTCACTTATTTAATGAGTTTCACGGTGCCAAATATTCAAGACATTCACATGGTTAGAAACAATGATTTTTACTTGAAAGACTAATTGTGTTGTTTAAGCTTTGCTTGAAGTTTGAAGGGCCCTTTTCAACAAAGAAATGTTCATTTGCAGCCTTCCAGACCCTCTGGCAGTCTGGTTGTCAATTTCTTGTAATAATTTGGTAACACTGCACGCTGTGCTTCCAGAAGCAGCTTCCCCAAGTTGGATCGGTTTGATGACCACTTTTTTAAGCTGTTTCCAGAACAGCTCAGTCGGAGTGAGACCCCAACGTCTGTGATGACTACTCCTCTAAACAGGTCTGAGCTGTGCTTCGGATTATTGGGCTTTTGCAGGAGGGCGCCAATCAAGCAGCATCCACAAGGTATGGCAAAACTGAGTGACAGACTTACTTTTCCCCCTTTAATTTCCCACCTAACCGCCACCAAAGCGGCTCCAAACCATCAGGATTCCTCCAGCATGCTTACAATTTACACCCAAACACTTCTTCAGTTCATAAAGAGCCCATTTCTAAAGAAAGAACGAAAGAAATTGTCCACACCTGTATGTGGCACAGCTCCTGAGTGAATTATCCAGTTACACTGAAACTCCTCAAAATATGAGAATGTGCATTAAACATTCCTCCAACAATTTTGTTCAAACCCTTGAATTAGAGCCGAATGTTTGCACTGCAGTTCTTCACCCGATCGCTGAAGAGCTCAGAGCCAACGCTACGAAATTTGCGTCACCATCCAAACACTTCTGCATGTTTCCCTTTTTGTTTCAGTTCAGGAAACTCAGTATCTGAGCAACACCAGTTACACTGGCCAACTGAATTTAATGCGCATTCTCACATTTGTTGAATGGCCACTTATTCAAATTGATAGTCTGTTTGACTTTATACTCCTAAATAAGGGTTTTTTTTTAAGCATAGGAACATTGTATCCAAATTCAACTGCACGTGTGCACAAAGAGGCTTTCTGTGATCTTTAATACGGCAACATTTAGAGAAATGTCAATATTGTGCATTCCTGTGTACTGTCCTCAGGGAGTTCATTGTGCAGATAAAGTGGGTCTGAGGGGAGAATGTGATTCTGTTGAAGTTAATGTGTTTCCTTGATGTTCTCCTAACCGTAGGGCGTCCATAGATCTTATCCAAGGTGACGCTCTGGCACCAAAGGTCATATCTCATTATGTTAGTTAGATAATGAGATGAAAGGATCTACTGAGTGAAGTCCACCGGGTTTAAATGGTGTTATTCCGGATAGAACGGCTATGCAGATATTTTAGTGTGAAGACTGTAATCCTTTTTATGATACTAAAAAAGTGTTACTGTACATTCACAAGTTCTCTGGAGACCTATATGAGTGAAAAATCCCAACCCTTTAAGAGCAGATTAAACTGATTACAGCACCAATGCAACTGACACACATGTTAAAAAGCTAAATTTGCATGAGCTGGACAACAGATGGCAAGAGGCAAGGCTCTTACAGCACACACTCTTCCCCCTAAGCCCGTCACACATCCTCCAACTGTCTCTCTACGCCAAACAAAACGTTCACTTTCTCTTTTGAAAATAAAGCCACCCAGAGACCAACGGACAAATCTACTGATGAATGAAACAAACAAGGAGGCCTAGTGAAGACGGTAGAGGCCTCCTTTGAGCTGACACTTCCTGGTGGGATGACAGAGTGCTCCCTGTTCTGCGCTATACATTAATTATCGAGTCGTGTCTGGGAGGCATTTTGTCAAAAAGATTGATGAGGGGCTGTCAGACGGAGAACAAATCTGACTTGGCCAGGGTTAAAGGGAGGGCCCCTCATTCTCATGGGATGTATTGGTGGTAGCTGTGCAAGGGTGTGTGTGTGTGTGTCTGTGTGTGTGTGATTGAAGGCACAGACGCATCGAAAGCATCAACATGAGCATGGTACTGAAAAGAAGGTTACACAAGAATGTTGTCTATTAAGATATGTGAAAAGAGGGCAAATAATCATAAGAGATAATTATGTAGATGTCTCATCTTCAATATCAGTGAAATGATGAGAGGATGATGGGTCAGTTGCGTGTCTGGATGAATATTTTGTCTTTAGAAGACTGGCCTTGGCGCAATCTGTAATGTGATTCCTCTTCAGCCTAATAAAAACAACATGCGAGACATGAGATGGGGGTCCTAATCTAATCAGCCCTCGTTTCTATCAAAAATAAAGGTGATGTAGCCTCATGTTAACCTCAGTTGTCACCCGTTTACATACATTGAGTGGTAGTTAAACATCTGGGAAACAGCATCTTCACAAATACTGTGGACAGTTTTTTTATTGTATTGTAACGAGTTTTTACCAAAGAGCTTTCTGGATTTGTCTGACACTATGGCACCACACTGACCTCTGCAGAAGTGGGGCAACAAACAAACAAACAAAAACCGATAAACCTTCCTGTTGAACACATCCTTTAAAATTGGACTTGCTGTTAAATTATCTGAGTTCACTACATGAGATTTATGATGGCACTCTTTGTTGTTAGTCAGCTCTGAGAAATTTAGAGAGAAAGGTTTTGTGTTTCCACTGCTGATGAGATGAGACAACCTTCCCACTAAAAAGCAGTTTAAGGTCATGAAAAGAATTCTCTAATCAGAGCAAACCATCAAGTGTGTGTATGTGTGTGTGTGTGTGTGTAGGTGTATAAATGTGTCTGTTGAGGGGGAGAGGAGGCAGAGGTCGAGGGGGTTTGGTCTGCCATGTGGGATCATTACACATAGGGAGGAGAAAGGGAGGGAGCACAGGGACAGAGGAAGCGAAACAGAGAGAGAAAGCCTGAAGGAAGGCAGTGGAGGAGACAGAAGAAAGGAGGCGTCAGCTGACACACAATCAGAACCGCACGAGAAAAATGCAGAATTTCACGGGCACCTGGAAAATGAAAAGCAGCGAGAATTTCGACGAGCTGCTCAAAGCTCTGGGTGAGGACAAATGACTCTTTCTTATCTAAAGGTGTTACTGTGTCCAAAGGGTTTTTCAAACAGAACTGAAAACGAATTCAGTGTTCTGGTCAGCGGTGTATTGTCTGTTAATGCTGTAGAGCTCGACTGAAAATGCATGCAAGAGAACTCATAATGAGGGAATAATTTTGGGGATTTTTAAATGTAAAAAAGGCTCAAGACTACAACTAGAAACTAGAAACATAGGTTGTAGCAAAAGGCTGCTTAAATTCATAAAACTATAAGCCATCTGCCAGTCCACATATCTTTAATTATCACTCGGTTATAGCAGGTGCTTGGCTGTGGTTTATTTTTTAAATAAAAACATATAGTTCAACACTGAAACAATCACCTCGCTTTTTTGTACTTGAGCACTGGTGGTGTACTTGAGTGGAAACAGGCTGAAGTATTCTGTCATCTAATTGCACTGTGACAGAGAGGGTTAATAGTTTTCCCACTCATTTGGAGGACAGAATCTATCACGTATTGCGGGAGAGCTAAACAAATCAAACGACATCAGCATTCCTCCATCTCACCACCCTGTCGCTGCACTCTCCATATTTGCAACATCTGCTGATAAAAACTTCAGCTGCAGCTGTTGGAGGCGCCTTTTTTTAAGTATTTAAACCTGCAAGTACTGGACTCTAATATCTTCTCCGACAGCTAAAAGGTTGATGTCTTTTCAATGTGTCATTACTGAGATATGCGGACAGGCATCTTCTGCCTTTATCTTGAAACATGAGCTCGGCCTTTTTTTTTCTTACCATCCTTTTATCCTGAAAGACACGTAGAAAAAAATGTAAGGTGGCAAGTCAATGTCAGACAATAGAATTCCAAGAAAGTAGTGAGACGTGGGAAGTAGATGTGTGAATTTTATTAGTTTACTCCTCTATAGACTCATTAGCACAGTTTAATATATGTATATACCAGTGGCATATGGTGACTTTTACAGAAAGGCAAGCAGAGGAAATGAAGCAGAGAGGCAAGGACAGAGATCACTTTTATTTTGCTTATAATTGATGTCTATTTCTAGATTCCACTGGGCAAGCAGGTCTTGCCTTGCTTGCCATGATTTAGGCAATTATACTAACAGGCTAATGAGTATACTGTGTTTGTGCAGAGAGAGTGTAACCCATGTGTTTTGATTGTTAGTTACAATCATGCTATAGTCATGTTCTTTGAAAAGAGGACAGGTATAAAAGAAAACACCAAAAGCAAAACACACAGAAAAAAACAAGTAGAGCGTTAAACCATCTGAATGATGAGTGATTTTGTAAAAGATGAAACTTTTTGCCTGGTTCTCTTTTCAACCCTTCTTCTGAGGCCTGTTTGAGGGTAAAACTTGATTTTAGGGTTCAAAGGAAAATGGTAAGGGTGTGGCATTTGGGTTTGACGGTTACATTTAGAGGGTAATCGGGTAAAAGTGAATTGAATTGAAATAAGAATAGAATCACAAATAATACAAAGATTGTACACTGATGTCAGCGAAGGCCCTTACAAAGATAGCCTACCAAAGAGCATGTGCATGTCGCACACAGAGTGGAGCAAGCAGCAGGAAACTGTTTTAGCCCAAATATGAGAACCTCTCACCCAAACAACCAACCTGATCCTGCACTTCCCTAGCTCCCAGCCAAGCTGGAAGTATGATTGGCTGTTGAGATAGGTGAGCAATAAGGACTGAGAATTCTCCAGTTATAAGAATGAGTCTCACTGGAAATTGGTGTGTGCTTTCAGGTGTAAATGCCATGCTGAGGAAGGTAGCTGTGGCAGCTGCATCCAAGCCTCACGTGGAGATAAGACAGAACGGAGAACACTTCTACATCAAGACTTCAACCACGGTGCGCACCACGGAGATCAACTTCTGCATCGGCGAGGAATTTAATGAGGAGACAGTGGATGGTAGAAAGTGTAAGGTAAGTGAATTGACCAGTCAAAATAACAATAACCGCTGTAAAAAAAAAAAAAAAAAAGGCTAAAAAATGTAAAAGACACTGGTGTGACAGGACACAGATATAAACAACCCTCACATCTGTGCTAACAGCCAGGTGAAGCCAAAGTGATAAAATACAGGAAAGCTCATTAAAATGATGTTTTTTGACAGAGTTTGGCCACTTGGGAAACGGAGAACAAGATTTACTGCAAACAGACTCTCCTGAGCGGGAACGGCCCAAAGACCTTCTGGAGCCGAGAACTCAAAGGGGATGAACTCATATTGGTGAGCAATTTTTCCTTCTTTTTAAGTTCATACGCTAACTAGAAATATGGTGACAGATAGAAGAGCGTGTGCAGCTGTAGTGTATAAAGAATGGATTCTGCTTATTTGTCTTCTTCAGATCATCGTATTTGTTTTTCTTTGTAGAAAGTTCCTTTTGATGAAAGTGTGGCTCCCAAACTTTCAGTCTGAATGAGGATTAGCAGCACTGGACTTTCAAATCTCTGAGCAGATGAATGAACAGATGTTTGGATGTATTGCAAAGTGGGATGAGGTGTCAGGTTTGGAGGACTTTATTCACAAGGGCAGCTCTTTTCTTTTTCCTTTTTAAACAAAACCACAGTTCTGATAGTTGAGCTAAGCCTTTTCTTAAAGGAATAGTTTACCATTCTGTGAGTTTCTGACAAGACTTGGAAGAGAAGGTTAATACTTACATGCATCACAGACTGTACATAAAAATGCAGCTGTAAAAAACTAAGTACACCCTTACTGCTTCCACAGGAACTAAGAGGGTAAGTAGCAGTTAATGAAAGGTACTTGATTAACTGATCATCAGCCAGTGTGAGCACCTCTATAAAAGCAGAGGGTCGGGCAGTTTGCTGGTCTGGAGCATTCAGGTGTGTTAACACAGTGCCACAATCTTCCCATGAGTGGACGTCCCAGCAAATTCACCCCAAGGTCAGACCGTGCAATGCTCGGAGAAAATTAGAAAAAGACTGAATAAGTATGGCTGTCAGGAGGAAGCATATTTTGCTGATAAAGAACACAGCAGCACAGCTTAGGTTTGCAAAGTTGTATCTGAACAAACCACAAGACGTCTGGAACAATGTCCTTTTGGACAGATAGAACCAAAGTGGAGATGCTTGGCTGAGTCGGCCAAAATTCTTCCACAGTGACGAGAGAGGCTGATAAAGTCATACAGAAAATGATTACTTAAAGTTATTCCTGCTAAAGGTGGTCCTACAGGCTCTACGGGCCCTAGGGGGCCTATGTGCCTGGTGTGCGGGGTGAGTATGATAACGCGCTGTATATATTTGGCCTTTGTGTTGGTCGGAATAGACAAAAAACAAGTCTTTTAAAGCTGTTAGCCCTGACTTTGGGAACTACCAAAAGTGTTTTTCCCCCCACTAACATCTTAAAAGTCCAACAAATCAGTTAATAATGAAAATAATTTGTAGCTCAATCTGTTACAAAAATCAATATGAATAGCTATCAGTAGTTTCAGTCTTTTCATTCAGCAATTCAAGCCACAGGAAACAGAGCAGAAGCAGAGGCTCAAACCAGGCTGATGGTCAAGGGAGTTCATAAATGGGTGGTGACACCAGATGTGCAAGCGTTAAAATATCTGCCCGATAATTTTCAAGAATACTGTGTAGTTCATGGGAAATGTTTATAAGCTCTTTTGGGGCTTAAAAGCATTTTTGGAGAAACCATCCATTCCTCACTGTCTCTTTAGAAGGGTGCGTCTTTAAGACTTCACATCATCATGATGCATTACTGAGCCTTTCACTGGATGTGCATTAAGGACAAAACAAACGCCAGCCAAAGAAAAGTTTGTGTAAAATCGAAATAATGTTTTTTCCCTTGCTCCTTTCATATTCACGATACACAAATTAAAATAATCATTTGTTAGAGTCCGAAGCAACTCCTATTAAGGGGACCCACAGAAAAACTTGGTGTATATTTCAAAGGGGCAAATTAAGATTTCACTGCCGTATGGTCGCCGTTGCATTCCATCAGAAATGCTTCTCTCTCCAGTTCCTGGCAATTTAAAACCGCTAACACAAAGCAGTTTTCCTGTAAACATCTGGTCCTGGGGTTTATTGGCCAGATGGACAACAAAGCTGTGTCCAGTTTGGCTTTGATGGAGAGCTCCTCTTTACTGAGTGTGACTCTGCAGAGAGGCAATCAGGAAAACCTTTGAGAGGGGCTGCTATTTGGATTGAATGCAGGTTTTCAAACGTGAAATAAAAGCTTTGAATGGACCAGGTCTGTTTTTTATTCAGGATGAGGGTGTGCAAGTCTGTCCACGTTGGATTGATGAACTGTAATCTAATAGGCATGTGGGAATGAATCACTGGACAAAAATGTGATTTTTCAAAGAAAAGATCATGACTTTAAGTGCGATACCGATGAGAAGGGAGAGATCAGACAGATTCCCTGCCGTCCGCAACTTAAGCAAAGCGCCTACATACTTCATCTCAGCTAATGGATTGTTTGGATTTGAAGATCTGATGTTGGAGCAGATAATAATGAAAGACCATACAGACTGTAAAACAAAACCTACGACATGAGCTGGGCTATGAGCTCAGTGGCTGTATCCACACAGCCATCACCTTGAGAAATATTAAAGATAAATATACAATATGATTACAGGCAGAACTGTCCATATAAGGTATGTCAATTATACACTGACTGTCAGCGTATTGTGAACACAGATTTGCTGGGACTACAGCTACAGCTTTGGGATAACAGGGATTACTTGCACATACACTGACCTCATTATTTGAGAGAACATAAGGAGATCCCCTTTAAAGGTGTGTATATTTTTAGGCGTGATAAAGGGAGTGATTAAGACAAGCCCAAATGGCACTGAATTCACTGTAACTGCTTCCAAACAGCCTCCAGAGCCTAGTTAAATAATTATGAAATAAGCCAGCCCGTGCTTTGCAGAATCACATCATTTCCTCAAGGACCAGCGGTCTGGGGTACAGCTGCAGAGGACCGTTTAGTCAAGAAATCAATGAGTTTCAAGCAAAAACACAGCATTTTGGTTTTGCCTAGTGAGGCTGTCATTTCTTTCAGGCAAAACGTCCTTACATCTGGTGGCTCCAGCTTCCTTAATGGGAATATTTAGTTTTGTGTCAACATCAGTTCAATTTGAGTTCTGGACTCAAGATTCAGATTAACTCAAGATTCGGATATGAAAATAATTTGTTGCAGCTCTAGTCTGATATAGGAGCCTTACTATTTCACGGTAATACGCAATAAATAATAATGTATAAAACATTTGGAAGGATTCTCAAAAGCCACAAAGACTGAATGTGAGACAAGCGTTTATCCTTTGGTGTAAACAAACAAAACAAAACCCATATGCATGTGGTTGATATAAAGCACCGGCCAGCAGATGAGGAAATGAGGCTCTCGGGGAGAGATGGATGAAAGTGCAGCTTAATGAAGACTCCATGTGGAGCCTCACTGCATTCACTGTCCTCTAAGATGTGTGGCCTATTATGACAATCAGGGCAGTCTACTGTAAAAATGGAGAAAGGGGATAAATGCTTAAAATAACTGAAAAAGCACTTCCACCTGTCCATGTGAGGAACCTCACATATGTCCTCTTTCATTTCAAAGCCAATGATATTGATTCAAAAAGATGAATCGAGTCTTGCATCGACTCCTTTGTAATGCTTCCGGAGCTGGGAGAAATTGCGAGGCCGTCTGGGGGTCCGGATCTGTGTGTGTCTTCGTGTAGGGTTAATTGGCCTCATTGATCACGCTGTGGAGAAGTGCCAATGAACCCCGGTGTTACCTCCAGTTAATGTCTCCCTCGGCATCACGCCACGTGCCAGATGGAGTCGCCTTAGCTCAATTTTTCACAGCTCTGTGCTTCTTCCCTGTCCTGCCGTGCAGCTTCGCTTGGGATATTGATGATGTGTAGCGCTGCAGTTGGCCATAATGCTACGCCCCAGGGACTTACATAAATCATTAGGCTTTGTCTCTCTCACACACACACACACACACACACACACACACACACACCCCTACAGCCAATATCACCCCTCAATATCAGTTTTTGTACATCTGTTTCTTTTAGCAAAATATCAAAATAAAAGCATGCCACAAACAAGTCAAGGCACTGTGCTGCAGAAAATGAGCACTCTGAGTCATAATAAAATAAAAGTGACTGCACAATATGTGGCTAAGAGTGAAAATCAGACAGTACTTTACTGTGACTCACACCTGCCTGACATTAGCTTACATTCACTAGAAGACAGGCTTTGTTCTTTCTAGTAAAACCCAGTTTGAGGAATGAGCTACACTGGTAGAGAAACTTGAAGTTCTTGTAATGTTGTACTGCTTTAATATTTTTTGGTACAAAAGACTAAATATTTCATTTTTGTTAAACAATTCTGAAGATGATGATGGTAAGATTTTATTTATTTGGTTTTTATATAATAGGTTGGCTGTAAAAAGCAGTGTATTAGAGAAGAGCTGAAAGATGTGGTTTTATTTTGATGATCTTAACATGATCCTTTGTATGTGTCCTCAAATTCAGAAATTATTATTACTACATATTGCTTTATATATTATATAGTAACTAGTATTATATAGATAAATGTTAGTCAAACATAGCAAAAATACTGCTAATGAAGTGATTTTTTTTTCCAAATCTTGTTTCAGATTTTTGGAGCTGATGATGTGATCTGCACACGGATCTACATACGAGCATAGGAGCGGTCCACGTTCTTCTGATTTCATACGTCACTCAGCAAATAGAAACTGCCAATAATCTGTTTTTCATAGCATGTTTTTTTTGTGTAAGTCACTATTTTAGCAGGATCTTAGTGCTTTTTTGTATATATTTTTTAGCACTGTGAAGTGAACCTTTAATATGATTTCTTTTATATACAAAAAAAGCAGCAGTAGTAGTCCACACACTAAATACTACAGGGATAATCTGATGAAGAACTCGATGGTGTCAAACTTTCCCTTAATAAAGTTTTTAAAACAATATTCACTGAGCACACTGAAGACTTTTTTTAAACCCTTAAACCCTGGGTAGTTTGCAATTTCTACCTGGAGGAAAAAACAACACTGTGGAGGTCATTTGAGTACTTCGTCATGTTCGAGAAACCAGAAGATGGACATACTGTGGTCACAAAGGGATGGACATGGTCAGCAACAACACTCAGGTAGGCTGTGGTGATAAATGATGCTCAGTTGTTACTAAGGGCACAAAGTGTACAAAGAAAAGATCCCCCACACCATTACGGCATCCCCAGAAGCCTGAACTGTTAATGGCAGAATGGAGCCATGCTTTCATGTTGTATACACCAAATTCTGATGCTACCATCCAAATGTTGCAGCAGAAATTGAGATTCATTAGGCCAGGCAACATTTTTCCAATCTTGATGAACCTGTACAAATTGCAGCCTCAGTTTCCTGTTCTTTGTTCACCCAGCGTGGTCTTCTGTTGTTGTAGCTCATCTGCTTCAAGGTTTATTTAGTTGTGCATTCAGAGATGCTCTTCTGCATACCTTCCCTCTAACAATGAGTTAATCCTGCCATCCTATCAGCTTGAAGCAGTCTGGCCTCTGACCTATGGCATCAATAAGGCATTTTCACCCAAAGAACTGCACTCACTGAATATTTTCTCTGTAGATCAGTTTTTGAAATACTTAGATCAGCCTGTCTGGCAACAACCATGCCAAAGATGCTAAGTGTGACCTTCAACGGGTCATCTTGACCACATCTACATACCTAAATGCATTGAGTTGCTGCCATGTGACTGGCTGATTAATATTTACATTAACATACAGCTGAACACGTGTACCTAACAAAGAGGCCAGTGAGTGCAAGTCTCCTTTTGCTTATTATGAGTCCAGAGTGTGATTTAAAAACTGTTAATTGGAATTAAGCCATAAAACAATGGGTGACACTGATGTTTTTAAACTTCTGAACATGATACGTGCCAGAAATGAAAAAAGGACACCATGAACTGAGCTTCTGTCTACTCAAAGGATAGTTTAATGCCAAACACCATACTAACACTCATGTACAACATCATAAAAGTCAAGAGAAGACACATTAAACATGGTACAAACAAAGTCTTAATGTACAATCAGCTCCCCGGGGCTTCCTGTGGCATTTCATATTAAACACAGTAAATATATATAAAAATAAAAACCTAAGTAATAAACTGTTCCAAGATTGTCTGCAGCTGGTTAGATTACTGACCACTGCCTTAAATGGAGCTCAGGAAAATGTCAAAGGGTGACATGTTGCCAGGCAGCTTCTTCTCTGCACCTCCATCCTGCTCGTGTAATGATCCACATGAAAACTGTTAACAACGAATGAACTGAATGTGTTGAAGTTATTATTAAGAATATGTATATTTCTAATGTGAAACATGCTTTCCAGCATTTCATGTGATAGATATCCATCTAATCTCACCTACAATATCTACAGGGCCAATTCCAATTTTATTAAACTGCAGAGAGGAAAAGGCGAATGCGTAGTTTACATCCCTCTTTTAAGGGCATACAACATTCACATTTGTACTTCAGCCACAAACATAAACTGACACAAACTGCGACTGAAGGAATTATTGCTTTTTCCTTGATTCTTAATCTGTACACAGCTGACATTCACATATAATACATCAGTCAGTGTTTGTCATCAACAGTAGCCTTACTAAAAAAACAAAACAACAACAACACTAAGTGTACAGTCTTCATAGGTGACGCCACAGAACCCGTCTTACAGATTCTAACCATTTTTGTTTAAATACAAGAAAAAGTGGATAGTACTGACGGGACTTCAGTACTTTGAAATAGACATACAGTGTGCTGAACTTCAAAAAAGGAGAAATTGCTGCTCAGCTACATTCAATCATTTTAAAACCACGAGTGACACTGATGTCTGAGGACTGAAGGGAGAAATGCACAGAATTGATCCAATCATGTAGAAACACAGCAAGTTTTCTGCTATACACAGACTTAAGGGACCACACGTTCAACAGAACATGGAGAGAAAAAAAAAAGTCTAACACCCTTTGGTTAAAACCCCCCCCCAAAAAAAACCAAAACAAGAAAAAAAGAGGAAGAAGTTATAATTTTGCATTTCTTAAAAAAAATTCTCTTCAATCTCCAGCTAAAGATTGATACTGCGTGTTTTGATGTACGCTACACCTCAATGACGTTTGTTTACAAAAAAAAAAATGACTCATATAAACAAAATATTTACACAAAATGTTTGGGAAGTCATAAATTATTGTACTCAATACACACTGCTGGCACTAATGTCGAGCATCTACCCAGCAGTCACCATAGATGTTTGTGTGTGTGTGTGTGTGTGTGTGTGTGCGCGCACTATTGCACCTTTACCACCAACAGGGAGAACATTCACAGGCTATACAAGGTTACAGCAGGAACCCACATTAAGTTCCAAGTCCAAGCAGACGCACTTTAACGGGAGGTAACGGGTACTTGTTTTTGCTACCTAAATACAGAAGCTGAGGTTGGTTTGTTTTTCTTTTCTCTAAAATGATGAGGTGCTCCTCAAGAAACACTTTTCACTGTTAAGCTGCTGAGTTTTAGTTATGAAAAACTTTAAATTGAATTGCACCATGGAAATAGATACTCTAGGCGTGCTTTTCTCTGTATAGTCATTTCATGTAAAAATTTGCATTTAATATTATAAAGTTTCCCCCCCCCTAATATACTGACAGCAACATCTGCAAAAAGTTCCATATTACACGTGCTGCAGAATTTGCAGCATAAGCTTGAAAGACGAATTCCTGAATCGGGTGCAAAAACAATGGAAAATTTACATCCCATTTGGATCGAGGATTGAAAACCCTCACAAAAATTTTGGCAACTGAATCCAGTAACGGCAGCTTGGAGAATTCATCCTTGGCAGTTTGTTGTTAACTGCCACAGTTTACTGAGACACGAGTATTACAGTGTTCTGTACTTCACCCGGTACTTGTTAATGTTGAGATAATGGAGGACCTCTGGGCTGCAAGTGGTGGTGCAGGCTAACAGGCCTTCTTGTCCATCTCCCATGAACCACTTGTGGCTTTCAGCAGCCATGTCACTGGTCACGTGCTCTTTGGCCCAAGTGTCCAGCCAGGCCTGAAAGCGTCTGTGCAGGCGTGTGTTCACAAGCTGGTGGGACTGAAAGAGACGACAGGAACACAGGTCAAAGGGAAGTCACCAAAATGTGCAGAAAGCTGCATGTACACACTCAGTGTGTCCAAACTTTTGACTGGAACTGAGACGCTGGTAATGGAACTATCTCCAGTGAGGGAGAGCCAGCTCATACTTGAGCTTGAGATGCACTGACTCACTGCAATCTTCTCCTAAACATATGAATCTCAATTTAGAAAAAGAAAAGGAAAAAAAGCTATAAGAAGAGAAGTTTACACAAAGTTTTCTACAGAGTGTTAGCAATCTCCATGCAGTCCAAAGCTTGGAGTTAGAGAACATCCAACTGTGGGAGGGGATCCTCTCCGGGGAAAGAGCTGAATGATAGTGAACAACAACCTGGCCGAGCGCCTGCAACTACATAAGCTATAAGACGGGAAGGCCTAACAGTAAGAGCTCAGGGGTTCTCCTGCAGAAAAATTGATTGTGGATGTTCCGTCAGAGATCTTGAAAGACAAAAAAAAGAAAAAAGAAAAAAAGAAAACTGCTAAAATAAGTTGCCAAATGTACTTGGGCTTCCTGCCCAGGTAAAGTCTGCATGTGGGGGAAACAGCTATTGTGTGTCTCAAAAGACTCTTTAAAATAGCTCCTTTCATATTATTCTCATCCATCAAGAATTAGATGTGAATCACGTGAACATTATGCTTTATGAGAAAAATGTGGAAGAGGCCGTTTTGAAGAGCACATCCTAGTACGAGGCATGAGTTTTATGAGACTAAGCTTCAAACAAAACAAAACTAAACAAAACAAAACTAAACAAACCCCACTCCAATCTAAGTGTTTGATATGAAATATTCAATGCTCAAAACCTTAATCATCTCTGGCCATCACAAAAACTGCTGCACAACCACACAGGCAGATTTAAATATTTCTGGTTGCCTTATAATTTCTCACTATCCAATTCTAGCATTGAAGCTTGTGAAAGAAGACTTTGAAAAAGACAAAGTGAATGGCAAACACTTCTTTTCAGCTCTTACCTGATGAGCCCGTGTGAGTGCTGTGTGCCTGTACATGTAATCTTCTGACTTGCAGACATAAACCATCTTGTAGGAGTTCAGCTTAAACATGCACTCCATCTTCAGCTCACTGCTGCCGTCCTGCGACTTGTCTGAGGAGCCTTTGGTCATTCTCTCCTGTTGCAGCTGCTCCCATCCTCTCTGGCACTTTCTTATACGTCTCAAATTCCTAGAAGGCCAAAAGAGATCGAGAGACATGAATAATACTGACTAATGCTACAGAAAATCTCTTGATTACTCCACACGTCAAAAGAATGTGTCACATTTTTAACAAGGAAATGTCCAATTTGACTTGAGAAACTTTACGATTTTGTGCTTGACAGTACGCGCTGATCAATTTTACAGCCTAGGATGTGCGGTCAGTGGCAATACACGTGACTTGAAACAAATCTGAGAACAGTATTTCCAAATTTGAGAGGACTGTCCCTTTAAAGAATTATTTTTAAACCCATGCATTCCAACTCACCAAGAAAGAGGGTTAATTAGTTAGGGAGTCAAATCATTCGTGGGAAATGTGGATCTATAAGAGCAGCAGAGGCAGCAGTCATCATTTCTCTGTACAGCGCACTTCCGTTGCACAGCCACGTTTTTCAATCTGAATATGCTTTGCAAACACAATTGGATTTATCCCGATTTTGTGCAGGCAATAAAAATGCAATTATTCACCCCACCTGAATGAAAGGTTTAAATGTGTACTTACCACAGAGGGTAAAGGTGAGCGAAGACTGAAACCATGAAGCATTTTTTTTGCATTCAGGGCTCCACTTAAAAGACATGAAAGTGAGGCCAATTTCAAGTAAAAACTGTTACATAACAAAACACTAAAAAGAAACTGTTGCCTGACCAGATACCAATCCAAAATATGAGCTGAGAACACGTCAATGTCTTTGACCAGTGTTATGAAAATGAGATGAAGACCCAACAGAGGTGGAAAAGAATTTCAGTCGCTGAAGGATTTTTTTTTTTTGTGAGCAAAGGCCAATTCGTTTTCATCTCTCGTGCTGCTGATCTCTCATAGATTTGATGAAAGAAAAAAGAAGACATGATGTGGGTGAGCCCACTGAGAAATCATAGTCAGATTTATGCAATGGGTTAAAAAAGAGAAAACTTAAGAGCAAATTATTATCGTTATTATTTTTGCCTTTTAAGAAGTTGTTTGATACATATATGGTAATGGACAGCCATCTCAAAGTAACAAGAAAACAAAACAAAAGAGAACAAAAACACCAAAAAAGAATGAGCGACGAGTTTCATGTGCAACACTCAGCCACGCCTTCATGCACAGCTCTGAGGTGTCAGGAAAGAAATACACCAACATATGAACATACAATTTAAACAATCATTTTATTTACAAACCCTACTCCTCTGTACAAGTGCTGCAGATAATGTGCTTAACCACAGTTTAAAAAAACAAAAACAAAACCTAAGTAATCTCTTTCAAACCAGGGAAAAAAATTAAATAAAAAAATCTCACCGACAACAAAAAGTTGCAACGGGAGTGCACTGCTTCCCCTGAAAATTGTTACAAACATAACACTGGGCATAACAGTTTTGAACAAATAAACATTTGAACATTTACAGTTTCAGACAGTGATTAAGTCACATACAGGACCTTTGATCTGAATACAATCACAAAGGGCATGATAAGGAAACCATGACTTCCCTTCTCTTCTTTTAACAAAGTTTTTCTCAAACATCGTAGGAAAATAAAATGGAACAAAGGTTTGTTTTGCCTTAAGGTTTTGCATTATTTACTTCTGTTCTTGCGTCACATAATGATTCATCACTTCAATTCAATACAATGTCAATTAATCAAATCAATGATTCCTTTCAGCACTCTAAGGGGAAAGTTCAAAACCCACAATCAAGCCAAAACCATCTATAAAAACCTTACTAACAATAAATAAAATTCCCATTAAAAGGAATTGAATCAATCAATAAATAAATTCATTTAAAAAAAAAAGATGACCATGTAAAGTGCAATCTTCCAATGTGAGGCAGAGGTAAGAAATGGAAAAAGTTAAATTTAAGGGCCAGTGAGATTCTTAACTGGGGGGAGGGCTTCAGGCACTGCAAGCACAACTAATAACTCCTCAAATTTTCTCTCACAAAAAAAAAAGCAGCACTCTTACATCCAACCCGTTTCTTTTTTTTATTTGTTTGTTTCTTTCTTTTTTTGCAATTAGCTTTCGAAGTCAGGCTTGTGCTGTAGTGCCTCTGTTTCTATCTTGGAAAATGACATGTGTTTTGGCAGTTGGTTTGTCTCGGCAACAGTTGAGTGGCTGCTCAGCTGACTAGAGCCCCAGGACAGAAGCTTAAAGTGTGCAGACAAGAGGGAGACATGGCTGGAGCCTCACCTGGGGAGGAATACTGGCTTTTGGGCCAGATGCTCACGCAGCTCTGGGGATGAGGAATCTGAGTTCAGGTACCTGCCTACGTAGTCTGACCACTTCTGTGGAGGACAGAGCATAAAAACAAACAGCCATGTAAATAACATATAGACATATATTTAGATTCTCTATAAAAGCAGGCTGAATGTTATAGCCAACATGTGACCTTTAATAAAAGTGCTTCCTCATTGCCTCATTGGTAGGTTTACTCACAATACAGTGTAGAAATGAACAGGCAACACTCATTTGTAGTGGTACATGTATATGTTAACCACTAAGTACGATGACTTTATAATGATTAAAGTAGTTTAAAATTGGGGTGACAGTACCCTAAAGATTTTTTTTTTTTGGTTTAAGGCGAGTATGATCACAATTATTAAAAGAATGTATATCATGTGTTACAGAGCTTGGAAATCTAACATGACTTCATCCACTGCAGTTCCAATATGTTCTGTATCTATTGGCAATTATTATATAAAAACTACTAATCACTGCACAAAAGAGAGACCATCAATATCATATGACAAACTAAACAAAGCACAACAAAACAGCAGTTTCTGATATTTCCAAAACTAGAGTTAATATTCTAGTTGTAGGGGCACTGGTGCTTGACAATTTGTTAAATTGTAATGTCAAAATATTACCTGATAACCAAGTGCATCAACTTAAATTCTAGGAGGACAAAACATATTAAAAGATATGTGAAGGAATGCCACATCGCCATCATACATACTGCAGGGCTACCTAATAAACTGTTGAGTGCATGAATTGTACTTGTGAGTCTTACTTCTGCCTCTGCTGGCTCATCAGAGTTTTCCTCTTCTGTGTCCAGAAGCTCCACTGCCAGACTGACAGATCCTCGGCTCTTCACAAACATCAACTGGACAAAACAAGGCAACATGAGCAATTAGAAGGGGGGAAAAAAAGGCGTTGGGGGGATTAAAGCGGTTTAGACTTTTGGAAAATATTGTCATTCATTTCTGTGCTTTTTGGTACCTTGAAGCAGTTCTCATCAGGCATAAGCTGCTCTGCTTTGCGTTGGTAGCCCCCCTCTGCTGTGGCCCTCGATGCCTGCGTGGGCAGCGTGCCCCCCGTGGCTTTATTGGAACTCTCGCTCAGGTACAAGTCCGTTACACGCACAGACACATCATCAGTGACAAGGTGCTGGAGCTGTAAAAGTAGGTTAGTATGCAACAGGTGTGTCCACATCAGCAGGCAGACTCAAAGCAATGGCAACACATTCAGTGACAGAAAGGGTCTACATTTGGTCATCCATCAGAGTTGAGATGAGGGGTATGCATATTTTACTTATTCTATTGGGAGCCCACCCCCACCTTTTGCTTCAATCTTAGTGTTCTCCTAATTAAATTTTTTTTAAATAAATGAAGATTTTGTGTGATAAAAAAAAAAATCAGAGGATAACATCTTAAATGTGCTGACCTGCCGGACAATGCTCTGGATGAGTTTGTCCATGGTGAAGGCAACGTAGGCATGGATAGTAAACATCTCCCTCAGGGAGTCTTCGTACTGAGCCGGCTCCATGTTCCCATCCAAAAGATTACGAACCATTTCCAAAAACACTGAGTAATAGTCTTCCACATCGACATCCACTGCAGATTGAAAATACATGCAGTAAGCAAAATATGGAGAAACCGAGGAACATGATATACCATGACTATATCAAAGTCAGAGAGCTTTAGCAAAACTGTCATAAATAATAAAGCATAAATAAAGCAAAACTTAAAAATTAAAAAGCCTGTTTGTCACTTACTCGGCTCCTTCATCTTCAGCTGGATGGCTGGATTTTCATTTTTCTCCCTTTTGAGCCCCAACACTTCTCTTTCCCACTCTCGCTCACGAGCATCCTCTTCGATCTGCTTCTCTGCTTGCCCGTAAATTCGTAGCAAACGAGAGCAGAGGATGTGATGAAGACGAAGGAAGACATACCAGTAGTTGTTCACGTAGAACAAGTTATAGGCATCATCGGTGCCCCGGAGCTTCTGAGCTGCCGTGTTGCCGAACAGGAGCTTGGACTTTGATGGGCTTCTGCTTGGCAGACCATTGTGCTTCTTGGTGCCATCTTGATCCATCTCCGTGTCGTCGTCTTCCTCCTCTTCCTCCTCCTCCACGTCAGAGAGCTCACCTCGCCGTGTAAACAGCAGGTCAGGGATGAAGTGGTGGATTATCTGTTTGATCTTGCACTTGTCTTCTTTCTGGATGCCCACCTGTCGTTTGACGTGGTGAATGATAAGGGAAGCGGCATCCTCTAGGATTTGGCTGTCGTCAAAGGTCAGGGTCATGTGTGGGCCGCTCGATGGCGGTGTAGCAGATTCCTCTGATGCTCGCTCCTGGCGCTACAGGACACATACAGGAGCAGATTAGACTGAATTTATGTGCAAGTGAAAAATTAATCAATATCAGCAGATGCCTAAGCCATATTTACAGTTTCACAACAACAAATTCAAATCTTTTGTGGACTGCATCAAAAAAAAGAAAAAAAAAGCACCAACAATTACATTTAGGGATGCATCACAACAATAAAGGGCAGCATTATTGGTTGATACAAAGATAACTGCAGAAAACACTTATAGACCGAGATATTCCAGTCCTTTGTCCTCCCTCTGCTACTGAGATATGAAAAGACTGAATGTTTTGGTACCTTAGAGATGCTTTTTAAAAGGCAATAAACTATCAATTAGTCTACATATTATGAATAATGAACAAAAGTTGTTGCAATAATTTTTCCTGCATCTTAATTGCATCATTTACTCTGGAGATTACAAAGTCTCTAAAAATTAGAAAGACTAATTTGTCCATCTAAAAATATTCATTTTTTTGCTTTTGCAAGATTAATATCACAATTATCCCTCATTGCCTCTGAACTTCCACATTGTTGCATCAAATAAATAATATACTTTAAAAAACAATACACTTACTTCATCATATAATATCTCAATTTCATTGAGCAAGGTCTTTGAGCGTAATACTTTGGCGTCGTTCTGCTTGAAGTTAATGCCTTGATGATCAAGTGACTTCAGGTAATACTTTTCATTTTGCTCCCGCCAGATTTTGTTGAAGCCCCTCTGGGCTTCTCTCCACTCCTCATCCTTCATTTTTAACCTGGAACAAAAAAAGAACAAACATTATGGTGTGCAACCTTAAGTGGCTCTAAACCAAATGTTATCAAACTGTAAAGGCCCGAGCTGAGGAAGATACACTACAGTCTTACTGTTACCTTTTCAGCACTATGGGGACAGACACAGCAGGGTTCCTCTTGAGCCCGTCAATAATGTCTTGGGCTTTGTCCCCGTATATCCTCTGGATAGCTTTGCGGTGAATGACCTCTGAAGAGCCGCCCATTGTGTTGTCCAGCTTGAAGCGCAGCTGCTCCTCCGCTGACATACGGGAGAGCCTTCGCTGCACTGTCTCCAGGGCTCGTATTGTGGCAAGGTTGGTCTCCAGCACAATATCCAGCTAAACAAGACACAGTCACATTGAAATCAATCATTTAAATAAAACCTGATTTCTAAATGGGTACCTACATTGGAAATGCACCAAGTTCTTGCTGTGATTTTCTGACTCCTAAGCAAATTGCATCTTACAGACATTTTTGTAACCGTACAAGAACCTCCATCCCCTCCATCTTCTTAACACCTTCTCCAACTAAGGGTCATTTTTAATTTAAAGTGTGGGTGGACTGAGTATCTCGTACCTCAAAGCGCTCATCTTCACATCTGTAAATGTGTTCCTCATATTGAGTCTTCTTCGAGCTCACAAAAGTGGAGTCCTCAGACCATGAAGGAAATGACACCCATGTGTCATTCAAAACCTGCAACAGGATGTTAACTTGTTAACCCTTTTGGATATTTTCAATAATGAAACAAACATAAACAATGGAAAAAAAAACTTTAATCACCTGTAATAGAGTAATTCAAATCAAAGTAATCCTAAATAAACAACTCACATTGCATTACTTCTTCTGTTTAACAGTTTATTGATCATTAACACTGATCCACTAAAAAGAAGTTTTACTGGCATCTGTGTCTGTTGAATTAATATTTAATTATAAGCACCAACTGAATGACACATCAGTTCCTGCAGCATAGGATATTGTTCAATCCAAATACATTAGTTACTGTATTTTGTAGCCCCAGGAGAAAAATAAAATAAAATGGAAACTACAAGACAAATACCTTTAATAAAACAAACTTCCTTTAGGGGCTCACCTCTCTGCACAGTGGTGTTCTTCCTGTGCACTTGGGCTGCTGGAAACTCTTTGGCAGTGCTCTATAGCTGGACCCTAGCTTCTTGCAGGAAGCGTAGTCGATCTCCATGGCAATGCCCTCCGTTGCACGCTCCTTGGGTAAACTCTCTGCGTGGCTCGATTCCCCGTGACTGGACTCCCGGTAGCCCAAGAAGTTTTTAAACCACGTAAAAAGCTCGGGGAATTTTCTGTCGATCATGCCACAATGTATTTGAAATACAGTTACTGGTGAGGCTCATGGTTAAATGTTAACAGATATTTCAAATAAATGTGGGCAGTTTAGAATTTCATTATTCAGTGGTATGTATAAACAGTGTGTTTCCTTCAAAGTCAAATCTGACTTACTGCAAAAAAAAAAAAAGAAAAAAGAAAAAAACCTTAATGGTAGCTGAATACTGATCCTGATTTACTTTACAGAAAATCTGACCACAGAAAAGTGCAGCATCTAAACACTATGTGTGTTTAAACTCACCCAAGAAATGGGATAACTAACTGGACCAGCTCAGTGCGTGAAATGACTTCCTGGTTGAAGATATGCAAGCAGCGCAGGAAGTTGTCATATGCCTCAGAGCTCCGAAGAGCCTTCTTCACCTGTTAAAGTGTTTGCAGCCCCGACAAATAAAGCAAAAATGTGATTTACTTTCCCTTAAGATGATTTTGTGACAGATCACAGTTTAGTTAAAGTCTTTACACTAGCGCTGAATATGACAATACTGACCTTCTCGAAGAACATAGTTTCAGTGCTGGTGCTGTGTTTGCTGACCTCACTCATGCCATGGTCCTTCCCATTATTTTAGGTTTCTTCTGCAATGGTGTAGAGAAATTTTGACTGTTGGAGGCCCTCATGAGTCTGAGGCTTAGGTAGATTTTAATTACCCCAGTTACGAGTTTGTCTGATAAATAACAGGTAGTACTAATACAATCTAATAAAGATGCTGTACAGAAAATCCTACTTTTGTGAACTTTCAAATGTTCTGCTTTTGTTGAAACTGTCTGGAGGCTGTAATTCTGGAGAAAATGTGTTATAACATAGTTAACTGCATGTTTTTTAATTTAGGCACTCACTGATTGAAACCAAAAAAGGCCTGAACAAAGACAGATTTCACTTTACACGTAATTAATATAGAATATGAAAGATTACTTTTTTGAATCAAATTACAAAAAGAAATACGCTAGTACTGCAAAACAAACTAACCAAGAACTTTTGACTGGTACTGTATGCAGAGTCAGAATGTAGATGGGTGCATACCTTCACAGGTGGCGTAATGCCTATGCCGGAGGGTCTCCTGATTGGAAGGCCATTCTGGCTCAGCCTCTGTTTGTTGTTCAACAAGTGTCTCTTTACTGTGCCACCGTGATCATTACGGACTGACTCAGCCCTGTCTGGTGTTGTTTTGCTCAGCAGCTGAAAAATGCCAGTACACATGATCTCAACAAGGCGAGATAACAAAATTTAACAGTATGCAAAAAAAATTATGTGAATACCATTCACATGTGCTCCGGACTTCCAGCTCCATTTTTTTATTCTTGGGCTCTGCTAGAATAGCTTTGTGTAATTCTGAGCTCAAAATAATGTGCCATATACTGGGCCTCAACTCCTCAAGCCATCTTTGATGGCTGCTGCTTCTTTTCCACAATCATTGAAAAACTATAAACCTAAAAAGCATAACTTCTAGTTCTTGAATGGAACTGTGAAGCTAGAGTTGTGCTACTAAGTGTTCTTGAGTCCCCAGCAACAGATCTCTACTCTGTTAGAAATGTGGTTACATTTTGTGTCTGTGTGTGTTGCACAGAGCAGATAAGGAAAGCAGGAAGTCCAACACAACAATGGCAAACGGCAGCCAACTGAAACACTGACACAGACCTGAGCTCAGTGTATTCCCCAACCTCTAAACAGTAATAAGGGAATATCTTTTGGAAGACTGATGCTTCATTGTGCCAACAGAATTTCAAAGACTTTAAGAATCCAGCAAAGTGCACTGAAGCTGATCCGATAGCACACAGTGGACCAACACCTTACTACAATACTTTGTGTTGGTTTCTCTTTTAATGTGTCACCCAGCTGTAAATGAATTTGATCCAATGCAAACAACTGGCTTTAGGAAATACAGAAGATTTTCTTTTATACAACGTTTTAGCAACTCCTAGTTATGTGTATTTGCAAAGAATTGGCCATGATATATGGAGACTCACCGCTGAGCTGTTTGCATCGGGCAGGAACTGTCCAAACTCGGAGAGCAGGTCCTCTTGGTTCTTGAAAAGCCTTGCCACTTGAGTGTAAACCTCCTGCTCAGTCAGTGCAGGGGTGTAGTTACCTCCAGCTTCTTTAGCATTTCGTTGTTCCTTCTAGAAAATATATAATTTTACAAATAAATATTCATAAAATTATATTTCATAAATATATATTGATATAATTAAAGTTCACTTTCAGGTGCATTTTTTGCAATGGCATGTAAAGCTGTTTGTGCAGCTTGCCTGGTATGTGTGCAGGATTTCCAGGAAGGCCTTGTAGATGTCAGGCTGACCCTGGAAGCGGTTTTTGATCTTGTTGACGTAATTTATAGCATGGTTGAACTCCACAGGTTGGTTGTTCTGAATAGGTGGCCCACTGGATGGTGTGCTGCTGACCGGAGTGTGGGACTGAACTGAAGGTGAGCGTGGTGAGGCGTAAGAGGGGATGGATGGATTGGGCTGGCTGGTGGGTGTATGGGCTGGAGACTGAATTGGCTGTTAACAACAACAAGCAAGGAAAAGGTTATTTAATGTCTATCCTACTACATCCAATTAGATAAAGAACAATGTTATCTACCTTGCTGGTTTTATTTGGAGCAGGCTGGGCAGGGATAAGTGGGGTAGTGGTAGTGTGTGATGCAGCCTGTGGCAGACTCTGGTGCTGGTGGTGGCTCACAGGTTGGCTGGGTGCTCCACTTGCAGGGATGTTCTGAACAGAAACACCGTGTGGTGTGATGTAGTGGATCTGACCTGGCGTGGTCACATTGACTAAATCGTTGGTTTGAACTTCAATCTTATATCCAGGTGGCAAGAAAGTGTTAAAACCCATGATGAGGTCTGGGTGGCCCTTGAAGAGTTGGGACACACGGTTGATGACTCCAGGAGTGTCTATGCTGTAGTAACAGAGTAAGTTATAGTACTTTAGTTTCTAACACACTGTCACTATTATTTAGGGATCATTTAGCATTTATCATGTGAAAATACCAGATTTTCTTCAGATGTTGAGGAAAACTGGCAAAAAAATTATAACTCACCTCTGTGACTTGAACTCTTTCATGATATCAAGGAAATCATTATAAACTTGTGGTTGGTTCCCAAACTGCAGTTTTACTTGATCCAAATAAGACAAGGCATCTTCAACCTACAAAATAAAAAATAAAGAAAAGATTGGCAGATGACCCCCAACCAAAACTGAACAATGACAAACCACCGCATGCTGCTTTACTATAAGACAAGCCATGTCTACAAATACACAAGCTTCAAGACTATTTTTCCCTTTTTTGTCTTGTGTACTGCACTTTGATTACCTCTAAACTGAGGTTGAACAACATGCAACACCATATACCTGAATGCCTCCTGTGTAGAAACAGAGGAGCTTGTTGCTGCTCTATAAAACATACCCCTCACTCTACCCTGCCACTATGTAAACACATTGTAATGTTAAAGATCTTGTTTTGTACCTTTGAGCACTTGGCACAAACTGCTGTTTTGGTTTATTTGGAACTCATGTTTTAATATATTTGACAGTGCGGATACCTTGAGTCGCTGAAACTGCTGCTGTCCTTGGGCTGAAGGTATGGGTGCAGGTGGATGAACATGACCTTGGACCACTGCAGGGCCCTGTGATGGGACTGCTAGACCATGTGAGTGGGGACCAACGTGTGGCGCAGTATTGTTGTGTCCATGACCATGTCCACTTGTGCTCTGAGGCATTGTTGACACCTTTTAGGAAGAAATAGACATGGTTAACCTTGTCTACAATAACACAAAATAAAGGGTTTTGGAAAAGAAAAAAGTGATCCTCATTTTTGCTCGGTAGAAGACCCATCTGAAATATAAACACTTCCACGGCCAACTCTGCTCATTTATCATACCTGGTAGCCCTGGGGGAGAGAATATTGGATGCTGGTTGATGGCTGCATCTTGTCTGCAGCTGCCTCTATCACAGTAGGGGCCGGGGCAAGGGCCCGGTGCTGGAAGTTTTCTGCAATTCCTTGTGTTTGAGGCTGGTGTAATAGCTGCTGCTGAGGTGCAAGTATTGGTTCCTGGTCCTCCACACGCCTCTTCATTATATACACATACTCAAAGGGGCTGAAGGGTGAAACACAGACTGGCAATTTACAGGCTATTGGCACATGCTAATCTTTGAACTTTAAAAACAAAAAAAACTTTCAAGCATTCTTGAAGATTCAGCCATATACACAATAATTTTACAGATCATCATCCAATGCAAAGAAATCAACTTTTTAAACAAATTCAGAACTGGTGCGGCATCTCAGCTTTAACAAGCAACTTACAGAAGTGGAAAGTGCAACACACCCGTGAGCATTTTTCCTCTGTACCCGAGTGGATGTTTTAGATCTTTGTGAATCCACATAGCAGTCTCCAAAGCAGTTTAATATATCAACTCAACTGCATGGTACTGTACATAGTAACATGGACAATAAATTTCTCTAAATGTTTTAACAGTGTACATTTTCACTGCAGTCCCTAAATTTATAAAGTGTATCACATCAGGTCTTTTAGGATGTGACAGAGGTGCCAATTAAACTCAAAGATCATCCTGGATGAGAAGGATGTTCCCTATAAAGCACTCCAGTAAAACTTTTCTCACAAGCATCACACTGATACCTAACGGTAAGAAATATTAGGACAATTGATGAAAAGTGGCTTAAGAGTTGGGCTTTAACCAGTGGATCCAAAACAGCACCCTTTTGGCATAGCTAAACTCTGAATGTGAAACCAGCTGCTCTGCCTCATTATGCTTCACACAAGGATTTAAGTGAAAGAGGGTAAACACAGTGGTATTTGGTGGTTTTCTGAGGGAACTCACAGCAGTGTGAAAATTCAACCACTAGTCTGTGTACATTATTTAGCTAAACAGTCCTGGTTTAACTGACAGATGAATTCCTCGGCTATTACAGTGACATTTTAACTGGCCTATATTTATTTATTTATTGCTACATTAATAACTGAGCTATTATACAATAAAAAAGTGCAAACACCAACGCCAAAAAGCCACGAGCAGAAATTATTTTTAAAAAGGCTGTACCTAAATAGATATACCATCATGTTCAACAGGCTGGCTAGGGGCCGCTCTTTCAAAAGGCACTGAGGCGGAGTGACGCTGCCAGGGTCATTTAGTGAATTTAGGGAGAAGAATGATAATAATAACGTTCAGTGCACATGTAATGTATCCTGAATTTATTTTATTTCTTTAATGAGACAACGTAACACAAATACCAGCCTTTTGCTTAAGCCATCAATTCTCCTAAACGTGTAATTTAAGAATGCAAACACCGCAGTTTCCTGGACTTGATCTTAAGTTATTTGTTTTTTTTTACTTGGAAAAAAGAAAAACATGGGATTTATCTTGAGAAAATATAACTTAATCCCTCAATCCCGTAGCTCCAAGCACAGTCCCTCCATGCGTTCAGAAAAAACATTTATCGACGGTCCCTGGGCTGACGTCACCGCAGTTGCTCGAGAGACACTGTCCCTCACTGCCGCGCACAACCAGTTTCGGAAAGCACGGCGGCTATGCGTACAGTCTTCATTCGCCGAGATCGTGTCTGTCGCATATCCAGCGTCAAATTTTCTACGCCGAAACGCTAAACAGATACGACGGATCAGTAAACCGTGGCGAAATTGGTTAAGTAAGGCGAAGAAAACCTTAATATTTAGCTGCCAATCACCGTTTTACAGGCACGTAGGCGCTGTCTCTGCCTCTCTCTCTTTTCTCTCGCTGGCTGTAGCCCTGCCGGATCCCCTCCCCCTCTCTCTCCCAAACACCGAGCTTGTAAGGCTATCGGTTTTCAGGGAGCTCACCGCTTTCGCTAGTCCGATGGCTGACGCTGACTTAAGTCCTGGCTTTAAAGTTATGTGGCAAGCAAGTTAACCTCTGCTTCGTGCAGACTGCCGGTCAGTTGTTAGATTAAACCAGAAAATATCGGTTTGTCACAGCCGGGTGTTCGCCAGCAGTTCACAGACGAGACTCTTACTAAAACAGACGAGCTAAACATACTGGCTATCCGACGTTACCCTTGCTGTTGGGTAGAAGCCGTCGAAAAGGGGAAAGAAAAGAAAAAACAGCCATGCCCAATCGCATCAGACAACGAGGCAGCACAATCGGTGGCTTAGTTTGTAACGCACGGGCTACCGGTACCACTGCGGTAGCTGAATTAAGTTTCACGGTCAGTAATTAATTTGGCCATGCTAGGTGGTTAGCTTACGAAGAACACCAGCTAGCTAACAAGCTAACACTCTGCACAGCTAATGCAAATGTCGCATAAACGGCAAGTTAAGCAAGAAGTTCCAAAAAAGATTTATTTCCCCCAACAAAAACTACTTATCTGCCAGTTACGATACCTCTCATATCACCCCGATCCAGCAATAAAAATATGTTACAGGCAGAACAAAGTGAGATAAAAAAAATACATGTTGTCAGGTTAGCCTGTGAGCTAGTTCATGGTCGCCGCTCTTGGGTTGCTAACCCCACTAACGACTTGGCTTCCCTAACTTGTCGACACTGCAAGCTAACGTAAACGCGAATGAAATCCTACGTTATTCTGCTGCAACACGAAAATACACCGAAATGTTTCAGTCACAACAGTTATCAACTAGTGTTGGTTCACTATTTGGAGGCTAGGCAAGGTTATTTAGTAGCTAACCGATTGCTACGTTAGCACAACAACCAACCCCCCTCATCACTAGAGTCTCTCCGGCTAGCCCAGCTAACACCACTTTAACTTACCTAGAGCGACCGCCACCAGCAACAACTTTGACCCACCAGTGAAAGGGATCTTGACCAGCACACCGCTACTCGTACATTCACCCAGTGGTGACGGAAAGCGAAGTTTTAAGAAGTGGTCGCGATTGTAAATGTGGAAAATCAAACTGGCTGTAGCGGCTACGTCGCTAACAACAGTGTGTATGTGAAGCGGCTGTTCCGTGAACATAGAGGTGTGTCTATCGGGAAGGCGGGCTGGTCTCCTCCCAGTCTGAGCGGGGATTGGCCAAGCTCTGCAGAATAAAAACAAATACAGAGAAGGCGGTGGAGCCGCTGCCGTATCTTTGGTTAAAGGCGTCTGTGGTCAGGCCAAGTGCAGGGTCATCTGTAGCACCTTTTCTTGCATATATGGTGCAATATACTGAATTCACTAGATATACAGCTGGCATTTCAATACCACTAAAAATAACTTTATATAAGGTTTACATTATAAACCAAAAGTCACTAACAAAAACGCTAACTTATAGAATTATCTACTACTCCTTTGGAGTTTGAAAAAAAAGGGCGACTGGACTACATTTTGTTTCTTGAAGACGTTTCACCTCCCACCTGTTATTATCTGCCTCACTGTTAAAACCACCATGGGTTTCCGATGCTGCTGATGCTAATATCCTTAACTAACTAGAATAGAAATGACTATTTTCCAGAAATATATTCAGACCATATGTTTTTGGCATCAGTAGAGACTGATTACATAAAACTAAAGTGGTTTCTTTTCATTAAATCTCAAACAAAAGCTGGGTAATTGATCATCAACCAATACAGCTTTCATCAAATAATCATTCAAGCTTTATTCATAGTGGCCTTTGCAAACAAGCTCAGAGGAAAATGCTTACAAGACATTAATAAAATGGAGCTGTAGAGGAAAAAAATGATTAAAAACGGACCAAAATCCTATTAAATGCTTAATAATAACTGTTTAGTAATATGTTATTACACCATCAAGTATGGCCATGTAAAATTTTAGTTTTTGCACTTAAAGCAAAGATGGATGCACTTTACATAATCATAAGCACAAGTTCTATGTCTCCATCGGGTTTTTGCTGGTCTAAGGCAAAAATACATAAAGTAGATCTTAGAGGGTTTTAGGTTTAGGATCTTAGAGGTTAGAGGGTCAAAGTGTGACGAGTGTTAAATATTTAAAGGTATGCTAATTTTAAAATACATCAACAATTTATCCACAATGTTCCTGATTTGTTAAAATAACCGGAAACACTGAGCAACAGTTCCAGTAAGATCTCACGACAGCAAAGGGATATGTTTCCGCTGAGTGGTTAAGAACATCCAATAACATACAGTGCATGTTGATAACTGCTACCTGCGTGTATGAAGGTAGTATAAATCCAGTATCTAACTAGTAAACTATAAGACAATATTATATCATTTTCTAATATTAGATCTGAAGTACTTATTACTATCATATAACTATGAAAAGTGTACAGCAATAATAATAATTATATGAAAGAACTGCAGAAAATCTCATGTGTTTTCTTTTCCTTTTGACAGTATTTTAGTTTGCGCTCACTTTAATGTACAAATCTGAAACTGCTCAAAATAAACAGTGGAATCAACTGTGTGATTCTATCCACAAACGTCCCAAAGAGACAAATGAGGTGCTTCTTAGTGTGACAGATAACTCCAAATGCATGATCAGTAAAATACACCCTTTTGAAGAAATATGCTGAAAACTGTCAAAATCACTCCTGCTGCCAGAGATGAGGCCTGTTCTGGAGCTGCAAGGAGGAGAGATGAGGTTAGGTAGTTGAATTCACAGTTAACTTCAAGTGCCTATCAGCATTTTTTAATTAAAATATGAATGCATAATCAAATAGGGTAGTGGTTTATACATTCGCCTAACAAGTGAAAGCTCCCTGGTTTGATACTGGGAAGAGATACAAATCCCTCAGGCAGAGTGTGACTGTGACATACAGTATCAGTCAAATGTTTAGACACATTCACCCATTCATATGAATGGGTGAATGTGTCTAAACTTAACTGCTACTGTGCATGTTTTTAATTTGCTCATTTTTAGGCACCTTTTTAAATATGGGGCCCTACTGTCACCAGTAGAGATTAATATTAAAAATGCCCTTAAAAAAGTGAGTGCTCAGTATTTTCTCAAACTCAAAATCACTGTTGCAGGAAATTTAAAAGGTTAAACCTGACTTTCCTTGTTGTCGTTCACAATTTGGTGGATTAATGTTTAATTTCATAAAGGTCCTTAAACAAAACGTAGGAGAGATGAAGCCTCGTTTCGAAGATACTGTCTTACCACTGCTCGTGATGTTCTGGCCAGCTGCATTAACTGTTGCAGCTGTTACAGTGGTTGTAGTAGTGACCGTAGTAATAATTGTAGTTGTGTTTCCTGTATTTGCTGTGGGTGTCGTGGCCGGAGCAGGAGTGGTGAACACGAGGCTAACAGGTCCTGATGTGACTTTGTAAGTGCTGGTAAACACACTGCCAATAAGAATGCTCTGATTCCCGGAGCGGCTACACAAATCTGGGCAACTCTGGGAGGGCACGGTGGAAATGCACAGATTGACCGTGCACTGGATGTAGAACTGTAAACAGAAAAAGCTACATTCAGCAGTTTGGCACTTCAGATCACAATATTTCATACCATCACCACATAAAGCACTTCAGATATTTATAAGACATCACTACTGGACCAACGCTATAGCACTGTTTCAGAAAATGTGATGAAGTAGAAAGCAAGAAAAATGCTTAGAATGTGAAAGCAATCACAATCATGATGTGTACAATGGTCAGTAGGTTACCTTAGCATGTTAGCATGATAACATTTACTGATTAGCAAAAATGCTGTAGTGCAATTTAAGAAATATTTATTCATTAACCAACATACTGTTCAGATGTTGACCAGAATATGGTGCTAGATGAAAGTGATTATAAATGTCATGAAAATCAGTTTAAATGTTTCTGTCTGGCCCAATGAGACAGACCGGCTTACGCCACAAGTGAAATTTTGTTGACATCAAAATAAAAAAACCCCCAAAAACCTTATATATATATCAGTTGCAGCTGTTTCAAATGGCTCAACGGGAGCAAACTCTCAAAAACATCTTGTTTTCCAAACAAAAAATACAAACTTTTTTCCTAAACAAATTGGGTTACCGTGGAAAAGCGTTAATAAAAACAAACTGCAATGATCATTCAAACCCAATAATTTTGGGGGGAATTATAAAAAGAGTTTTTCAAATATTAAAACTGTTTTTTTGGGTTTTTTTTTTTACCTGGAGTCATTATGAAATCAGTGACTGCAACATGTGTCAAAAACTGACAGGCATATGCATCACCTCTTCTTTTAACAGCACCGTAAAGGTCAGACAACAGACGTTTTCTGTACTTTTTAGGGAGTCTCTGTAGCTTGAAAAAAGGTGACTGGACTGCTTTTTAAGTTTCTTGAAGACGTTTCACCTTATATCCAAAAGGCTTCATCGGTTCTCAAACCAAAAGGTGGAGAGACCCAGGTATTAAACCCCGGTGGGCGTAGTCCCCTGGAGGTGGTTGTGACCCTCTATTGTTCATGTGCATAATCACATGTGCCAAGGTGTGAAATAAAAAAGCATCTTTCTATGTTAATTCGAGCTACACTCCAGAGTCCATGGTCTAAGAGCCATAAATTTACCTCAGAAAACTTGAAAGTACTAGCTCAAGAAGCTTTTTAGATAATGGAAATTTAAAATGGCTTTAAAAAAAGATCTGAAACAGCCCTACCTTCATTCACAGGAATGCTGTGAATCTAATGATAGCAGTGACAAGTGCATCCGGGACAAGTGGGAGGCATTTGATGAACTGACATGGAATTTTTTTTTTTTTTAAACAGGGTTGTAGTACACAGAAAGAGCACTGAAAAGAATGTCTTATGCTTATGTGTGTGCTAAATGACATCACCCACCATTGTTCCGTTGGTCTCTATTGTATTTAAATCAAGGCGATAAACTCTTGTATTATTTTGGTCTGTAACAACCTCAAAGGTGTTGCTGGAGGTTACACACCTGAAAGAGAAAAATCAAAGTATTATTTGAGTTTATATGCTTGTCATATGCCAGCTGTGTGACAGGAAGGGGTGGACCCAAACGCAGGACACAGGAGACAAAACTAAACTTAGGAACAGCTTTTATTGCTGGAAGTTAATAAATAAATAAAACTCGAGCAAACCAACAAAATCTCAACCAACTCTGTAAAACACAAAATAACGAGCCTGGGAGAACAAGGGAGAAACCTAAAGTGGAAAACATACAGCTGGGAGGGGAAATACAGACGACGACCCAGCAATGATTAGACAACTGCTGAGGGCTTAAATACACGCATTAGGTAATCAGGCCAAGGAGAAACAACAGGGAACAACAGGTGAAACAAATAAAACTAATAACACAGAGGAAGCAAAACTAATCCTCTTGAAAGTGGTAACTTTAAAAAAAAATGACAGGACACAAAATGAATGTTACTGACCCTTGTTCCACAATAGGATGGCTTTCTGCAAAGTCCTCTGTCTCAGACTCAATGCAGTCGTTCACTATCATCTCAGCTCGAGCCACAGTGGTATTGGACCTCACATAGAGATCCAGTTGGCTGATCCTGGTTCCTATTTTCTCACTTGTGGAGATACTAGTAGTGGAGTTGTTTCCTGTTCCAGAGTCTGCTTCCCTACGCACTCTGAAGTTAGAGCGAAACCTTGGGTTTTCTGTGAAACCTGCCAGGGGTCCTTGTCCTGGGAGGTAAACTTCAATCCAAATACGAAACTCGCCAAAGGTCTCTCTCTCTGTGGGCATGCCAATGCTAAAATCTGGGCCTTTGACCTGGGCTCTTGGGATGCGGCAGGCCAAAGGCAGAATAAGGGAGGGCTGACGGCTGATCACAGTGTAGGGACGCACGCTTTTCAAGGTGTTGGTGTAAACCAGCTCTGAGCCAGAGTGCTGGAAAAAATTATTAGATGAGAAAAGAGAGGAAAAAAAAATCAGTGCAAAATATTTAATCATTTAACAAATAACTTTAATAGCAGACCAAAAGTCCATGTTGAATAGAAGGTTTCCAGTCAGTCATATCCATAGGTTATTGCACCTGCAGCTTCAGATGAGGGAAATTTGAGAAAGAGAAATAATTTAAGGTCTCTGTCTGTTGAAAGAGACTCTGTGAATCTAAACTGCTCACTGGAAAGATTTGTTTAACAGTGCAGAGTTTTTCTTCTCCCTCCCAAAGCAAACATGGGAATGATTGCTTTTATTCTCTGGTGACCATTCAATTACATTTTACAGATTTTTATCCCACTATATAATCTAACTGAACAGCATTCTTTAGCCTTACATCACTAATATTATACACAATGTCCTCATAAATCAAGGCAAATTCATTCTGCTGGGGTTTAAAGCTATAATATACTGAAATTGCTGAATAATATGACTGTGTTTAATATCTTACATTTGATTCAATCCAGTTTATAAGTCTATAGGTATTAGGGTGCCTGTTTGAGCTTAAATCTACGAATTGTAATAATGGAAATCTTCTTACATGCTCAACACAGAGCTGCTTAAGCCAATTCAGGTGAGCGCTTCTGGAAGTGAAAATCAGCAGTCTCCCTATTTTGATATTTACCATCTCATAGTTCATAGTCATTGGTTAGTTATTTGGTTAAACCACCTTTCTAAAGACTCCTGAAATACACATACATACAAGATGAAATTAAACCACCTGATGTCAGCAAAGAGCAGATTTTCAGGTGATCTTAAGTTGCTCTTCAAATACAGCTATGATCCATTTCTTTAATAAAAATCTTTCATGTCTCAACAAGAAAATAACAATGGCCATAACTACCAAAAAATAAAGAAAGGCAGAACTGTGCAGTATTTTACCACAGTCTTCGTGCCACAGCCATTCAAGGAGATGTTTGCGGTCAAATGTGTGCTGTTGTAGGTAACAGAGCAGGTTGGGCTGTTGAGCTGGAGTTCGGCAAGATTGATGTTTGTGAGGGAGGTGATAGGGAGAACCAGCATCATCTCCGTCTTCCCGCACTTCAGCTCTAACCAGGAGCAGAAGGTTTATTATTAAGAACTCACACAACCACAATTATTAGTCTCAAAATCATCAGAATCTTGCACACAAAACTTAAAAAAAGTGTTTTTGTGTCTACCTGTTCCAGCAGGTAGTGCTCTGGTTTCCCCTGAAAAAGGTTTGAGACAGGTACATGGTAAGTATGGAGTATTTTTCAAAGAAACCCTGCTTTGAGGAAAGAAGTTTCTTTGCCAAATGCTTCTAGGAAGCTCTTACTTTGGTACAGCCACACACATCTTGGCTCTGACTGCAAACTGAAAGGATAAAATCAGACAGATTCATCCACAGCACATATATGCAAATGTATAAATACAGGTTTGAGAAGGCATCAGCTGACCTCTTAGTATTTGCGGTAAAGCAGATGGGCAGCAGATGAGTCAAGTTGTTTGCAGAGCGGATCCAGGCCATGGCCATAGTTGCCAGGGGGCCGACTGATGTGAAGCCAGTCCTGTAGAGGTCAGGGGGCCCGACCACTGCTAGCTCTAAAACACTGCAAATATTGAGAGAAACTTTTAATAACTTTGATTGGGACAATTCACCTAAAAATCCGCTACACCTCTTGCAAACCCATACATGCCCGCTAATGGTTCTGCATTCTCCACATTTTGGATAATAGGAACAGTCACACAATAGCAAGTGTAGCACCTAGACTGCAACACACTTTTGTACCTGTCACACATGATATGTTTTTTTAGTCCCCCTGTTGGAATTTCTGAAGGCAGAGGTCTGTGTGTCACATTGTGTAGATTGACAACTGCTGCTGTGTTTCGCATGACACGGGTTTATTTTTGCCTAACAAACCAGGTACTAAAGAGACAATAAGCTAGTGCTAGAATATAGTGTGAGAATAATATGTATAGTTGTAACTTAACAATAAGTTACAACAATATAGTTACCTCACCCACCCATAGGTGGAGAGGGAGGTTAGGTTTTTGGTCACATTTGTCTGTCTGTTAGGATAACTTGGAAAATGTGTTAATTAGTTAGTTTCAGTTAGTTAATTTACGCTAGTCAGATGATAACTCATGTTTCCAAGCTGAAATAAGCTGAGGTTTTCTATTAAGTTTGGGAAAGCAGCAGGAACAGAATAGACCAGGCATCGCTGACAACAGACCTAATGCAAAAAGTGAAGCTGGCTGTGGGTGTTGCAGATGCACAGCAACTGTGGGCATAGCAGTGTGTAGATGGGTATCGGCTGAGCCATCAGCAGATGTGGGCTGCACTGAGATCAGGCGATACGACAGGATTGTGGCTAAACATTATTTTATGCCCTAAGTATGCTATTTATTGCATTCTTATGGTGAAAATAATGCACAACATACTGTCACAAATTCTTCCTATCGCTAGTTTATTTCTGATTTACCTAAACTGGCCCTAATATGTAGTAGCAGAACATCCCAGCTACTGTAAAGGGTTAAAAACACAACAACAACAACAACACAAAAATAAAAGAATGAACCATGTTGTGTTGTTTAAAAAAGCAGTAGGAAGGATGGCAATGGAAGGGTCACCAGGACTCACCTCTCCTGCTCCGACCTGTAGTCAATGTTGACTTTCTCTTCCTGGTATGGCAGGACAAACAGTACAGAGTGCTGTTTTGGGGTCCTGTCTATTGCCACTGGTACATCAGAGCATGTAAAGGATGACTCTTCCACTGCAAAGACAAAATGAGAATCACATACTTTTTTATTATTGTCTACACATGAACTGAAATGTCATGTATGTGATGATCAGCCTCACCAGTTAGAGAGAGATGGACAGGGACAGAGCTGAGGGGTGAATCTGTGACATGGTTTATTCTGGGCAAAGGAATCTGGTCTTCCACCATCAGGTAGATAAAATATTGTCCTATGGGGGCTTTTCCAGTGAAGGACAATATGCATTTCTCCTGGTAAAAGAATAAAACAATGTCAAGTTCCTCATGACACAAAGAATTTCGATAAACAAGCTCCACCCAAACTGATATTTACTGTGGAAACCACTTTACTGATCAAGAACCAAAGAATATTCAGTGACATATCCAAAGTAAGATTATTTCTGGAAAGGCAGACTTCTGCTAGGACAGAGTAACCTGCTGTCTTCAACATGATTCAGCTGTGCAATAAGATGAGCAAGTAAACACATTCTTGAGTGCTGAACTGCTAAATATTATAAAAAATTTTAATCAATTTTAATGAAATAAAAAATTTTTTAAAATTGAAAAGACTCAGATCTAAATGGGTATTTTACACTATTCTGATTGGTAGGAGGAGGCAGATTACTTTACTATAGTCTGCACTTGTCCATTAATGTTGTATCATCTTGAGCAGGTGCGCTGTAGAAGTTCTGGGTTTAGCACAAACAGGGATATGTAGAAATGGTCTGCAAGAGTCTTACTCAAGTATATTTGAACTGTAAATAAAAGATAGACATAGCTTTTAGGTCTGAAAAGTGAAGCCAAAGTGGAAGTTCTCTAAGACTGCATTCTTTCTCACAGTGGCATTTACCACGAATGCAAAACATCTCTCGGTTGTATCTATGGGAAAACAGCCTTTAGATCCTGTGCTCTGTGACATCAGTAAACATTCTACTGATGAGATGATGGGTTCAAACTAATGAGCCCAACCAGGAATACAACTTGAGCTTCAATCTGTAAATTACAGTCCTCACAAAGGAGGCTAAACCAGGGTATACGCATGGTGTAATGAGTAGTGACTGACTATACATATATATATATATATATATATATATATATATATATATATATATATATATATATATATATATATATATATATATATATATATATATATATACACATATATATATATACATACATATATATATATATATATATATATATACATATATATATATATATATATACATACATATATATATATATATATGTACATATATATATATATATATATATATATATATATATATATATATATATATATATATATATATATATATATATATATATATAAATATATATATATATATATATATATATATATATATATATTCTTCTTAGAGCCTTCAATGAAATGAAGTAGGACTCACCTCATTCAGCTCTATGAAAGAGTCCTGGGTGCAGCTGACACACTCCCCCTTGTCAGGGCTGGCAAACCTACATCGGACCTTGTCTCCATCCAAGTCTTTCACTGACAGATGGAAGAGCTGAGGGCAGTTCACACGGGCCCTGATCACACAGGACAGCGAGTGTTGGTAGCATGCAGAACAAAGAGATGATCAGCTGCTTGAAACATAAATACAATCACAACAGGAGAGAAGACAAAATCAAAAGTGGGTGCAGTCTGTAAAAGTGAAAGACAAAGCACCACTCTGAAGAAATATTTGAGAAGCAGAGGAGTTTATCTTGGCTGAAGCCAATAACATGTCAGAATCTTGCCTTGTTGGTGACACCTGATCCTAAACTTCAGCACAGCAACAGTTGCCTTCTGGAGCTAAAAATGGCACTACAAGCGGTAAGAGTAACAGCTAAACAATCAGCTGAAACTTGCTGAGTAAACCTGCAGACGTCACGATGATATCATGTGGCCTTTAGTTTTTCTCAGTTATTTAAGTAAGTAGCTTTGCCCCAAATCATCTGAGCAACCAAGTGACTTGAATCTTTAAAAATCTATTTAATGTAAGAACTTCTATGGCTCCTTCACTCATTCAAATATATGTAGCTTTAAAAAAATTTTTTTTTTATTAAAGCCTAATTTTCCTTAACTTATTTATTTATGGAGCAAATTTCTGAATAAAGCAGTTTCTCACAGACCCTTTTGGAGGGTCTGTGAGAAAGAAAGTAAAGCGTATATGAGTGGTTCTGTACATTACCTTAGCGGAGGAGGTAGAGCTACAAAAGCAGGGTGGTTGAGTCTCCCACTGTTTGCCCGAATCTTTGGTCCAGCATTCACCGATATATAAAATTCTGTGTTGGATCTAAAACAGTCCCCAAAAAACTTGTATTAATAGTTTCCCCAATAAATTAAATAAATAAATAACATCCCTGATCTGGAGCTTGCTGCACATATAGCTGGCTTAAAGGAAGGAGAAGCTTAAATAGCTTGTTTCAAACAAAGGATGAACTGCACCAAGGTTGAGTACAATCTATATGAGGATTATTTGAATCTCTGAATCATGCAAAGCTAATCTAGTAGCCTAAAAAAAGGGGGAGCTGGAAATGAGCAGTGTTACTTTCTACAGTCTCACAAGAGTTATATTGAGACCAAATAGACGGCACTTTTTTTTAAAAAAAAGATGAAAATTAGAGCCAAGTATTTAAAATGAAAAAAAGAAAAAAAAGAGCAAGATTTAAGATGTCTGAGGTCATGCGTCCTCACAATGCAGGTAGGTCTCATACCCTAAATTGATGGTAGCATTGTAAATACTGGGGACAGTTTTCTGCCACTGGCGGACACACCAGTCAGAGGGCTTGGTGCCGGTGAAAGGTAACGGGGTGGTGTGGACTAGACAGTCCTCTCCTGGAGCACAGAGTCCAGACAAAGATGGACAAGGACTGGGCGCAATGACGCTAAAATATGCCCGAACCTGCAAGAAGCAAAGAGACAAAAGGACATACTCCCTCATGTGTGCACTAACCAGTATTTAAAAAATGACACACACAAAAAACAAGAGGGAAAACACTGCTCACTGTTTTCCCTCCATCACTGTCCAGGGGCACAACATGAACTGTCAGGCCAAGAGAAGTGGCTTCGTAGGCCGGGCCTAACATCAGTAGAGTCAGGCCCTGCAAAAGGATATGCAATTTGAATCTGTCCAGCATCTCCGCTCCTCAGTCAAACATGGAGTCTGAATTTTTGGGAGACACAAAACAGAAAGGTTAAGTAGTCAGGAGTCAGAACATGATGAACCCTGAAATATCTACATCTTGGCTGCCTTGCCTTTCTGAAACAAGGCTGTTTAGCACCTCTTGTATGAATGTTAGAAAGGTTGAAGACTGAAACATCAAACGCAACCTTGTATCAAAACTCATTTTAATAGAAACATTTTATTAGTCACAAATGAATAAATGCAGTTTTTGCAGACTAATTATGATTAATAATCTCAAGTAGGATCAAAACAGAAAGACCACGACATACCTGCTGTTGCTGCTGTTCCTCCAAAGATGCCACCAATCAAAATACACGATCCTGAAAGCGGTGAAGAAGAACCTAAGGGTAACAGCAAACAACCTCTGGATATCACGACAAACTCACAGAACAATCACTGGCAGGTCTTAATAAATAAAATAAAGCAGTTCCCTTCAGTTTCAGCTTCTTGTATTTTACCCATTGCAGCAGAATAAACCTGCCTAACACTGACAAGTACAGCTGGTCTTTGCAATGTGGCAGCCACCTAACTGATGATTAAAAAAATATAAGACAGCAAACAAAAATGTGTCCACCATATGAAAACCCTAAATAAGACACCACAAAGGAAAAAGTAATAAAAAATATTCTGGCATGGAAAAATGCAAAACACCATGTCTGCGTGTAAAAAGCCACTACAGGCCAACAACAAAACGTGAAACATGATGGTGGGAGCAACATGGTGTGGTGGTGCTTGTAATATAAACTGTTAATAAGAAGAATTCCAGCTGTCTGTAGGTAGATTGATAACTTAGTTTGCCATGCACACCACTTCAAATCACAATTCAAATTCCACAGATTTTTATTAAATTAGCTGCAGGTTGAGCGACACCTGCGGTGGGAACAAAGATCGAGGTGACTGACAGCAACTTATGGAACTCATATTTTCTGAACGTCACTGATGTCGGGAATAGTGTTCATTTCCATTTGTTTCCACTGATATTGGGGTATGAATTTATATTTGCTTTCTCTTAAAAAGTTCTGTGACAGATTTTCTACTCTCAGAATTGAAACCAGGGGTGCCAGCTCATTTTACATCGTGGACCACTTGTAAATTTAAAGAAAATGTTTTTACTATGTAAAAGAAAAAAAATCTATCAAAAATTGTGAAAAAATGAACTGCTGTTATTAAATTGCCTAATACTTTGGTGTATGAGAGACTGGGTTATTTCTGTAAGACTGAAGAAA
Organism: Pterophyllum scalare; assembly: GCA_024447675.2. Classification (NCBI taxonomy): domain Eukaryota; kingdom Metazoa; phylum Chordata; class Actinopteri; order Cichliformes; family Cichlidae; genus Pterophyllum; species Pterophyllum scalare. The sequence continues at coordinate 109,657 of JAMQGT020014424.1, forward strand.
CTGCAGACAAAAGGTTCAAAATGTATGCCCTTCTTTGAAATTTCCACATTTTCCAAAGCCATCTAGTGGGCTGGAATAGGTTTTTTTTTTTTAGAGAAAATATTGAACTGATGTTTTGTAGTGACAGGTGTATATAGCTCCGATATGTAATGAAAGTGTGCGGAGGGTAACGGCCTTTTGACCCAACAAGGCCAAGGGCCTATTAATTTCTCATTTGTTACCTAGACTGACTACAAGTGGTAGTTTCTCTTTTCTGGCACAAAAAGGATTTGTTTGAGTATTGGACTGACCAATACTCAAAATGGTGGGAAAGTCTGAAGTCAGTGAAGATCTAACAAGAAGTGCACACAGGACAGTGATCCCAGAGACATCAAAACTGGTTTTGAAATGGCTAAGCTTCTGGAATGGCCTTCCCAAACCCCAAGCCTATAGAAAACCTCTGGACTATGCTTAAAGATGAGTCCATACAAGGAAATCAACCAATTTAACCGAACGCCGTCAAATCTTCAGCTAGAATTATGACAGACATTTTAGCCTGTGTGTACTTTTTTACCCTCTGTGGATAAGGAAAAAAAAAATCCAAAATAAATTAAAACTTCTGCAGCCAATTCTTGTAGTCATTAAAGATGTATGCTGTACAATCATTCCACCGTGGGAAAAACATTAAAAGAAATCTTTAAAACCTCAAAATCACCACGAGGAGTGCATGTAACCATCTGACCACAATATATCCATGTCCTGAATGATAAATACCAGGTTTCCAAAGTTTAGCAAATAAAAATGTAACTCACGGGCCAAAAGTATTCCGCCAGCTTTGTTAAGTCAGTCCTTTTCAACTCAAACTTCCACAGAATAAAACCCAAATACAGCATACACATTTTGAAATTGTCACATAATACAAATATACCTTTACCGTAATATGGCTTCAAATCTTCATTTCAAAGTCCAACTTAAGTGCTTTCAGTTTACATATGCTTCCTATAATGTCTTGAAGTTGAGGTGGTGCTCAACTAAATGTGAGTGATGACAGAATGAAGTTAAACTGGATCAACCAGAGGTTCTAGAAAACAGCAGCAGCGTGTCAAGAGAAGGACTCTGAGAAGAATCTGTGTACACCCAAACTAACTAAGTTCTGATTATTATGCCATATCTTGTGCACGCGTCACCTGTTGCAAGACTTTTGTGTTAAAGACAGCAAGTTGGGGTGGGGGAGGGGGACCCCAAAGAAAATACACACAAAAAACACAACTGCAAAGACTGAGATGCTTATTTATTGAAAGAGCATGAATGCAATCTTTGGAGGAATGATGGGTATAAAAGTAATTGTTACATGGTTAAAGAAAAAAAAAAAAGAAAAAAAGTCAAATGCCAAAATTGTGGTCCTGTCTTGCCAAAAAGCATCTGTGGTCCCTTCTAGTAGTCACATGACAGCTTTCACAGAGACTAAGAAAAAGCCTCATAACATCTTTTCACTGAGGTTGTTGATTTTTCCTTTCTAGTAAAAATTTCTATTAATACAATTTTATAAACAAGCTCGTTGGTCAGTACCAGCCCAAGAGAGAAAGGTGCCTGTTTTGGATGAGGAGTCCTGGAGTTTGATCAGGTAAGGAGAAGGAGGCCTTCTGGTGTGTTGGACCTTTCAAGAAGTAGGTACCATCTTAACTCCTTAAACCTTCTGTCACAGGGCCAGAGATAACACATCTGACAACTACTTTCCGTTTTTCACATTCAGCATTTTCTCCTGTAGTGGGGGGAGAGAATTTGTAAAGAATCAGGATAACTTGGAGATAGCTTAGGCCATAAGCATGCAAGATACAGCGTAAAGCATGTGTAACATTTGTTTAATCGAGCTTACTTTGATCATGGTCTCCAGCTTTATGGCGTCAGCAGCAAACTTGCGGATGCCGTCAGACAGTTTCTCCACAGCCATGCGGTCTTCGTTGTGCTGCCAACGGAAAGCCTTCTCATCAAGGTGGATCTTCTCCAGATCACAGGCCTTGGCTGCAAAAATAAAAATAAAGCAGATGTAGAAACACAGAAGGCCTGCTTACATGCATCCTGTACATCCTGATGCATCTGAAAAAAATCTCTGCATTAGAGAAAGTGTCCCCATTATTTGATGAAACATAAATCAGGGACAATTATGCATCAAGAGTTTTGCAAAAAACACCCCCCCCCCACAAAGATTGTGTTTAGGTGATAGTTGTCTACCTATCTAGCTGTGCCAACACATACTGTCTAGTCTGAAAAGTGATTGTCAAAGTCTGCCATCAGTGTACATTTTCTAAAGTCTGAAAATTCAGCCCAGAAGAGATGTATGAGTCTAGTTCTCTCACATTAATTAAAACAAAAACTCACTAACACAAAACCACACATTACTCCAGCTTTAAGCTGATTATCATAAATATCAGGACTATTTTACCCCAAATTCCCAAAACAGTGAATCTTATAGTTTTTCCTATAGCCTTTTTATTGACATGCCTGCTCTGATGGTCCAATGTGGTTGGAAGAGGAGGACACAGACTGTTGACACTTCTCATAACACTAAGAAGGTGTGATGACCCATTTAAAAAAGGTAACAGTGCATCACTGTATCGCGGATTAAAAATAAATAAATTACTAATTCTGTTTTGCGGAGTTTTCACTCTATTGCAAAATTTTGCAGTAATAGACATTTCTTTAACACCCCATAACTAAGTTAATCACTCAGATAAGTTACGCCTACTCGAGTGGATACAGAAGTAACGGCCAAGGGCGAAGATCACTCCACTACCTTCATCACCATCAGTACTGCACGGCTACATAATTCATCATGTAGTAAGAGAGTGGGGAAGGTTTATAGGAGTGTCGGAAGGGTTATATATATATATATATAACGTAACCCCCGCCGATAGGTGAGGGATCACTGTACAGAAAGCCCTGTACCCAGAATTTCTTTCCTGAATGAAGAGATGTCTTTGGTGCAACTCAATTAAAAGCTCCAAACTGTAATCATTTGAGTTAGAGCTATCTAAAGGTTCAATCTTTTCTTTCCTCAAACATAATGAACACAAAACTGGGTATTTAAGTATTAAATGGCCAGTTTTGTTAAATACTATAACCAAACATTTATTAGAGCAGTATTTTGCATGAACACAGCTTTTTTTAAAATTCTTTTTTAGAGTCACTGAGCAGGACCTTTCTCCACATTGAGCTTCTCCGTGACAGCACTGTGATCCTGGCTGAGCTCTGCCAGCAGACCGGGGGAGATTGTGAGCAGGTCACAGCCTGCGAGGGCTTTCACTTCCCCTGTGTTTCTGAAGGAGGCCCCCATCACAACAGTGCTATAACCAAACTTCTTGTAGTAGTTGTAAATCTTGGTCACACTCAGCACACCTGAGAAGGAGAAGAAATAAAAGGGTTAAAAGATCAAGATACAACTGCTCAAGTGTAGCTACATTTTGTAGCTGGAACTCCAAAGGTTGATTTTTTTACAAAGGTAATATTGTCAATACTGTAATTAAACTGTTTACTTAAATATTTAATGTCTTTCACAACTTAGAATTGAATTAGTTGGTTTCACTTATTTACATCTAAATATGTTAAGCTTATCTGTTTTCTGGGCTATATAAAATAATGAGCCACTTTAATAACCCTTCTATGGGTTAGAAACAATTTGCAGATGTTACAAGTGCAATTTGGAGGAAAGAAAAGTGACACTCTCTCAAACTGGTGAAAGTAGAAGGGTGTCAAGATTTGCTAATGCAACAATTACAGTTTACTTTTCCCCGCTGATTAAGCCTATTACAAAACCCCCACAATGCATTAAAATGTGAAGAAACTGTTATGTTTTAATGTCTGTTCACTCCAGGTGAACTAGAAGCAACATAAGCCAGTGATGCAAGTATATGCAAGTAAAGTGCATATAACTTTATAAAGTATTTATTCGAGTGATGGAAAACCCTGTGTGTTGCCTTCAATGTTGTAAACAAACTACAAATGACTTCTCCACACTTAAAGTCATCTGGTATGTCATACACTGAGATTGAATTTAACCTTCAATCTTATCTTACCACTGAACTTTAACAGGACAGTTGGTTCTCACCAAGTTTCTGGAATCTAAAACTTTTGTAGCCACAGGATGCAAATCATAAGACCAAAGCAGCACAACAAGCACAGCATGAGACACTTTAGTGTACTGCTTTTTCCCTGCTAGGCCTCTACCAGATTCAGTTGAAGAGTCGTCAAGTCTTAGAACATCACAGCCCTTGTCAGCTTCTTTCACTGACCAACTTATATTAAGAAGGGGCAGGACACAAGATAACACTTAAGGGTGACAGGAGAAACTGATCCTGACTATCAATGAACAGTCCATGAATTACAGTCACTGAAGACTGAAAATGTAGTAATAAAAACTACTGCCTGTGCCAGTATTCCCAGTAGGGCTGTACAATTAATCGAATTTTGATTTCAGTTCCAAATGCTCATAAAGCCAGTGTAATCGACAAAAAATTATTATTAAAATGATTGACACATCTCTGATTTATGCTGTGGAGTTGAGTCTTTGCAGAGCCTACAATGTAACCTACGTAAGTGATCAGCAATGATTCCAGCACTTCCAGGCTTGTGCAGATGCACTATGTTTATTGTCGAGCGGGAAATCTACACCGTAACCTGCCCTGCACCTCCAGAGAAATATAACTGTCGGGGTGATGTGACGGAATGAACAAAGTGGAAAAACTAGAGGGACGAATGTGTTGTGATCTAGAATAATTGTGATTTCAATATTGACCAAAATAATCGTGATTATGATCCATAATACCATAATCAAGCAGCCCTAATTTTACAGTACTGCAATTTGATGCCATCTGAACAGGTTTGCGTTGGGTCAGAATTAGAACGATTTACGCATTACTTGCACCCATATGGTGTAAAGCTATTGCAGAGGCCCAGGCCCTTTGATGCAGGTCTTATCCCAGCTTTCCCTTTCACAATAAAGGGTAAAATAAAGTCTACTGAGTTAAGGCAACTCTGAGCACATGCTTTCTATGTGAGCTTCTGTATCTCTGACTGTTCAGTAATTTGTTACCAACTTGTACAAGCACCACTACAAATACAACATTACAAGTCAGGTCAAGAGTGAGATGATGACTCAACCTGTGAAAAACCTGGCCACTTTTTCATTTAATTAAATTACAGCTGTTCAACAGGGCACAATAATTCAGAGAGAGAGGATATGACACACACCCACCTATACCCACCAAACAAAGAGGCTAAAGTGCATGCAAGCCAGACAGGACAGATTTCAAGTAGCAGTAGGAAGAACTTAATAAACCTCAATACCAATACTGACACAAGAGCCAGCATTCAGATAGTGCGACACAAAACAGTGCCTTGTGACTTATAACAAAGAGCATTTGTCATATCACTACTGTAAACAATGTACACAACACAAATGTAGAATAGTCCATTCAGGAGTCAATCATTTGTTTAACACCAGCATCAAGTACGCATTAGTCAGTCTAGACCAGCCATCCCCAAAACTTCAGACATTTTAAAACCTGTAAACATCTTCTGTAGCCCAAAAAAACCCAATTTCACATCATCTGATGAGCAGAGCTGTGATTCCAACATCTGTTTTCATTGATTAGCTTACTTGTGGTAATTCATTACCAGGTTTACTTCCAGCACCCTACAGCCACAGCTCTGTTTACTATTGGCGATATGAGAAAAGTTTTGGATCAAAAACAGGTCAGAAAATGAACTATAAAATCTAATTAAATTCAAGGGTTATTTCATTAGTTCGGTTTCTCTCTCTCTCTTTTTTAAATGTAAATTTAATAAGAATTTTAACAAAATAAAAACCTTTATTTAGTGTCCTCTCCAGGGTGGGCAACACTGCACTAGACAATGAGACAGTAACACTGACAAAGTCTTGATAAAGGCAACAACACACCCATGTTTAAAGGCTTGAGGCCATAGCAGAATTTCTCAATTCAGGTAACCCTAGCTGGTTCCACTTCTTGTTTTGTTTCTAACATATGCAACCACTCAACGTAGTCACACAGGATTTGCTGTAGGTTTGTTTTAGCCATGCGTAACAAACTGGTGACTGAGAATATCTTCTCACCACTTCAGTGTTGCCATTGTTACCTGGATCTTCGTGTGGCTCGTAGCTTTTGCAACCTGTATTCTCCTTATACCAGTCAAGGATGCGTCCAACAAAGGGCGATATAAGTGTCACCTTTGCTTCTGCACAGGCTACAGCCTGAGCAAAAGAGAACAGCAGAGTCATGTTGCAGTGAACACTGTGCTTTTCCTCAAGCTCCCTGCGGAAAACAAAAAAACCCCACACATTTAAAATAAAATGTTTAGAACACATTATCAATAGTAATATGTTACAAATGACAGTCTTAAGAGCAATCTTAATCCATCTCCCATTTCAAGCATCTACTCAAAGGAGCCATGATAGAGTCAGGAAATCAGGCTACAGTCTTTTCAAACATTCAGTCATATTGTCTGTCAGTCTACCTACATTTTTAGCAGATTTTTTTTCCACGTCATGTTGTGGTTTTCTATGTAGCCTTTGGCAATCAAGGCAAACATGAGCTCTCCATCAACTGCCACATTTCTCATGGAAAAAAATGTAACAGGTGTTCTCACGGTAAAGCCTTTTTAGTATGAAAACACAAACGTGTTTTCCAGCCCACAGGCTTCGGGACTCTAGCCCAGGACGCAGGTTTAGCTAAATACTCTGAGTTAACCCTGAGATGAGGGAAACACCAGGTTTTCTGTTCCAGAAAGTGAATTAACTTCAATACTTATTCAGTGACCGAGGTAACTGACTCTATGGACTAAAACTTCAACAAACTGAGTTTCTCTCAGACTCCTCCCCTCCTGCTACACCCAAAACCAGGCAGCTGATTCATTTCCTCATTTGTAAAGTAGCTGTGAAAGCACACAGGGGAGCAAATAAATTAGCAGAAGCTTACGTTTTACAAGCACTGACTTGTCAATTATATGTTAGTTCGCCATTTGTGTACTAACATGATTGCTTTTACAATCCTTCAGTCATCAATACAGTGATTATGTCACAGATTCATAATCGGCTCACATATACGTGTGTATAACTAAATCACACTGTATAAAGATTTAGACATAGAACACACTAACCAATGATATAACACTGAGATGAGATCACAGCTGGATCTTGGAGATGATGTGTATGTGTGAATGAAAATTAGGCTGAAATGACTTCAAGACTCTAAAAACAGAACTAAATACATTTTAAAGGGACTCTTTAAATGCAGTTTTCATGTTAAAACTTGTTCAGATTGAGATTCAGTCATTAAATTATGTCAAACATGGAAAGGTACAGTGTCTGAACCTTGACACTTTCCACTGGGGTAAACCACCTAAAATCAGTCTCAGTGGTTTAACCCAGAACCAGATCCACCTACGTTCTATGCTCCATAACAGATCAGTAAACCACGTCCAAGTCCACTTGCATGGCAAAACAGATCTAAAATGGTTATAGTGCCGGCCTGTGGATTCAGTTTGGCTCCGGTCATTTCCCAGTTCATCCCATCCATTTTGGATCCACTGACAGCAGCTTATTTGGTTAACAAAATCTATATTCCACATTTAAAATCTCATCTTTCCAAAACAATATTGAAATATCTAAAATCTAGCTGACCAACATATAGGTTTGTAATAAGTTTGCCTTTTCTGATCAAACTTTACATTCATAAAAGACTTGAAAAGCTACCCTGCATTTTTTGGGTTAAATGTGAAACAGTTACCAGGGTTGAAGCTAGTGAGGTTGAAGCCACGCCTGCGCCTGGCTGAGAAACCATCACGCCAGGCTGAAAATTTCAGCTGTTCGCTACCGGAATGGATTGTTATCGTCACAGTTCACTAGTGGGCATGGCCATTAGCACTAGCATGTGGTCAAGGGGTACCAAGGAGGACCCCCAGCCTCCCCGTCCGATAGTGCCAGCCTGTGAAATTTTTCTGGCTAAAACTATGGTTACCATTACTTACAGCAACCAGAACCATGTCTGCATTTCTTAAAGACAGATGGTCAGGTAAATATTGACTGACCACTTTTCTTATCACATCCCAACTCTGTAATGTCTTTGTCTTTTTATTGATGGTGGCGGTGACAGAGGTATTCAGTGGTTAGGATAAATTTGTGTCTATCAGCACTGTGTAACAGACATAGTTGATTACAAAAGTATTTACTTCCTTCTGGAAAACTCTCACTGTCCTGCTTCGTTTGTACTGCTGCTGCAGTACAATCTGCTGGGCTAAATTAATCTGCCTGTAAAGCAAATTGTGCTTTGGTTTAATTTTTTTACTTACAGCAACAGTTCCCGTTACCATCCATTAGTGAAGACTGATATTAGCTCAAATTATAAAAGTTACTATGGTAACATTAAAGCAGAGTCATTTTTTGGGTAAATATCTTTAAGCATTTTACCTAGTAATAGCAGAAAAAAAATCAATATTAAAAAAAAATAAAAAAATCACTTTTCCTCTGATAAACACTTTAATGGGTGTTTATTCGCCAATGGTCTGAGTCCAACAATATCAGAGCACTTCAAGGAAAGTTTAACTAACACCAGCCAACAGCTCTTACAGACAGAAATGTTCAGGATATCCTCAACAACTCATCTCAGTATCACTATCATCAGTCAGAAGTGAGCTCCTCTCACTCATCCACTTGTATCCGACTCCTCATCCAAAAAGACGTGGATGCTTCTCACTTGGCATATTGACAGCTGATGTTTAGGTGCACTGACCGTCTACCCAGATAGCAACACACTCCAGGGCGGATCCATCTGGAGTCACTTTGCTATCTGGGTACACTCACTATAGATGAACAGCAGGTAGAGTTTGAGGTGACTTAAACAAACTACTGCTAAATATTTAATTGACACTTCTGTTTTTGTTTTTTTATTCCTGATTTATTGCTATGTGTTGATATTATTCAAATATATTAATATAGTGTGTACAATTTTTTTTTTTTAAACAAACAGTAGTGGAAGAACACTGGCTGGCTGCAGCCATTATGGGGTACAGCCTAAATTTCATGATTTTGATCTCTCTTGGCTGACTAACACATGTTTGTCCTACAACAACCACCATAAATGGTAAGTGGACTGGATCTTATATAATGCTTTTCTCCTCTTCTTGAGCACTCAGAGCGCTTTATACTACGGGCCTCATTCACTCACAATCTTTTATGTCTAAGTGCTTTCTAGTTAACATTCACACACCAATGATATAAGCAACTCAGTGTTCAGTATCTTGCCCAAGTATCCTAGGGCATGCAGACTGGAACAGCCAGGGATCAGACCACTAACCTTCCAATTGATAGACCTCCTGACACATAGCCACCCTACACTGTAGCTAGGATTAGGCACTTGAATTGGGAGGGTATGAAAACAGAACTCAGCTGACATGCGCACTGTGCTTAAAAACAAAACCAATACACACAAAAGTGCGGCTGATCAACTCATAAGTATCTATGAGCATAGCAAACATTCCATACTCACTTGCCAGCTTGGATTCCTTCCCATGTTGATGACAACTTGATGAGAACGCGCTCCTTGCCAATGCCTGCCTCCTCATAAAGTGCAATGAGCTTCAGGGCTTTTGCAACCATTTCATCTTTGTCAAAAGACAATCTGTGACGTAATTGAGAAACAGCAGTTTGACATTTAAAAATGTAACCACAGGTTTTCCCTGATGTCATTTAATTTGAGGTGTTATTCATTTGGCATCGGTGATTCATAAGGAGGGATTTAATCTCTGCCTTGTGCCAACTTTGTTTGCTTGTATATGCAAATGTAAATACAAAATATTGTGGAACAGTTATAGGTTGTCCTCCAAAAACACTTTGATGGTGTTTTACCTAATAAACTCCTTGAATTTGCCTTCAAGCTTCTGTCTACTGTATACGTGTGAAAAGTTCAAGACAGTAAACATTTCATTCACAAGTAGCACTTGGTACTGTATGTCCGCATATACCTGGCATCCACCTCAGTTGAGACTCTGCCTGGGACCTTCTTGAGGATCTCCAGCCCAAAACTCACAAACAGTTTGTCCATGGTGTTGGCTGCCTGCTCCTCTTCAGTTCTTAAATGGAGACAGACAAAAATCTGATCAACTCAATATCCGAGTTACAGTGAGCAGGGAATTCTGACAAAATTAACATTGTTTAGACTTTTTTTTTTTAAACTTTACTGTGAAAATGACAAGTCAAGTTGAAGTTCTTAATTGAGATTTGACTGCTTTGATACACAACTGCTAACAACCAAAGTCACAAAACCAAATCAACATTTCTTCAAAATTAGATTACTGAGCCTCACAAAATACGGTCAACTTATTGTGTAATTTCTAATCTCACTCCACCACATGAATCTAAGTGCAGATATTCAAATACGACCTCTAGTGTAGCTCAACATATATTCAACTAAAGAACTGATTAATGTGCTTGACCCATTTGCACACTTTCTTACCCGCCCTTGGCAATGCCATACTTAATGGCCTCATCCACCAGGTGCTGGTAGGCTGGCATCTTAGCAGCAGCCAGGATAAGAGATGGGTTAGTGGTTGCATCTTGAGGCTTGTACTCGTCAATGGCTGCAGGATGAGAACACAGTGCAAGACAGTCACAAACATCCTGCTGGAATGGTCAACAGTGGCTAGATTAAAGCAGGAAGACCGATGAGGTGCAGACCAACCATGTGTGCTGGTCTCAAGCCAGAATAAATAAAATAAATAAATAATAAATATATAAATAAATAAAAACACACACACACAAAAAAAAAGAGTACATAATAAACTTTATTACTGTTAGCTAAATACTACAAAGAGGAATAAATTTATTTAAAATAGTTCACCACCATAGCCTACAACATATAATCTAAAACAAAGGCCTATGTAAACATTTCACCTGGAGCCTTTAAAAGGATGTCTGGTGAACCTTTGAGGTGAAAACAGAAGAGCAAGAAACCCTCCGCTACTGTGCTTAAAGCCATGCACTCAGTAACTTATAAACTCTGGCCTTTCTACACAGCATTTCAGATCTAAATTAAAACAGTTTTCTGTTGGCATAAACAAACCTGCCATACAAATCTATATTTTAATTCCCAGAGCAGCCCTGCAGGAGTAACAGCTGGAAGGCCGCCAGCAAGCAAACCCAAACCTCAATAAAAATCATAAGTGCATTCCTTTATATAGACAATTTCTGTACGTTTCCCATGTGCAAACACTGTTTTGTCCAAATAATAAAGCCCCCCCACCACCACCACACACACTCACCCACACACACGGGTCTCTTTCTGACATTCCTCTGCATGAAAAATGCACATCTACATCCCAGATGTAGATACATCTCTGGACCTAAATGTATTCTTTGTACCAATAACACAGTTAAGACCTGTTATCCCACTAAGCACCTAGAATTTAGATCTTTATTATTTTCAACAAAAATTTATATATCAGAGTTGGTACAAAAACTCAAAGAGGACAAAAAACTGACGGAACAAGAAAAGAACTCAGTCATGCTGAATCAACAACATGCTGCTGCATTCAGGCAGAAAATGGCGCCATCTACTGCAAACATGCTATGAAATATTCAAAAAAAGAACAAGTTACATATCGAGTAATTGCATCTTTAAGATAAAAGTTTTATATGGGGAAATTCTTAAATTAGATAAAAAGGTCTTAACAGCTAAAGCTGAAAGTATAGACACTTAAAAAAATAAAAAAGGAAAAAAGAAACAGCTGTAGTTACTACTAAGTTGTCCAAACCTAATCTAATAATTAAGATGCAACTAATAAAATCTTTAATAGCAGAAAACCATTAAATTACTACAATTTCACAAAAGTTATTAAAAGAACCTAATATTTTTGATGTACAGAAATAAGTGAAGAGGTATGTAATAAATTTACGCCCTAATCTACAGGCCTTAACAAACAAAAACAACCTGTTGCAGTTTACAGGATCAAACTGGAATTTCTTTATTTGATATGCATGAGTGGTGGGGCGTTTTCTCAGACCATAGGGGTTTTATGTCAACACTGAATAGCAACAGCAGGGTCCAGGCAGTGCTGCCAGCTCTTCAGCCTCAGAACAAAGGCTGTGTCTGTTCTGTTGCGTGTTCTCACCCCCTTCCTTCTACAGGTCAGCAGGTCTGAACTAGACACTCATGATCATTTGCTGAGAGTAGTGCTGATCATGGCAAACATTCGCAAAACTTAGGATCTGGCATTTAAGAAAGAAAAAAAGAAAGAAAGCCATCCAGGGCACCATGGTAGCTCAGTGGGTGAGCAGGAAACCACCTTCACTGCACACTATTCAATAAGACATAAAAGGCCAAAAACTTCTGACAACACAGGTGTGGCTTTATATACTAAACAAATAGCTGTAATCCAACTAAGTACACAGATTACTACCTTTATCTCAGTTTTAAGGCAGGCAAAAGTCTGTCATGAGCAGAGTAGACAAACAGCACAATTCTTGCACAACCTTTTGACTTTCAATATGGAGTCCTAAATAGATGCACATTTTCTTTAACACATCAATATCCATATCAGCTAATTAGTTACCAAGTAACCACATTTCTCAAGAGCACATCCATTAACTTTTAGACCACTGCTGAGAGCCCCCCCCCACTTCAAAAAGTGTGGCAAGAGTGTGTTGGTTAACACCGTTTCACCATGTTTTCATGTGAAACAGATACGTTTCTGCTTGACTTAGTCTTGCAACATGCACGTCTGAACTTGCAACAGGTGAAAAACGAGAAATTGCATTTAAAGCCTAGATTACATAAACCAGAACCATGTCTGCATTTCTTAAAGACAGATGAGCAGTCGGGTAAATCTTGACTGACCACTTTTCTTATCACATCCCAACTCTGTAATGTCTTTGTCTTTTTATTGATGGTGGCGGTGACAGAGGTATTCAGTGGTTAGGATAAATTTGTGTCTATCAGCACTGTGTAACAGACATAGTTGATTACAAAAGTATTTACTTCCTTCTGGAAAACTCTCACTGTCCTGCTTTGTTTGTACTGCTGCTGCAGTACAATCTGCTGGGCTAAATTAATCTGCCTGTAAAGCAAATTGTGCTTTGGTTTAATTTTTTTAGTACTTATTTCTAGTTTCTAGGAACCCACCTACAAAGCATGCTTATTCAATTTGCATTTGTATAAATCTGAAAAGCTACACAGCTATGATTTGCTATTCATTATTTGATTCAAATATTTAGTATTTTTATTTTACACTCACTTAAAATCTAAAACCTTATTTTTCTCTCCATTGACCAACTGTTGGCAAATCTAAAATTTTAAACACTAACTGACTTAATTATATTACACAGCATTTTGTTTGTCCATTCCTTGCAACAGATACATTTATTTAAACTATAGCAAACTGAACTATGTGTTTGATTCAGCAAAAACCTAAAGCAATCAAAGGTGTAAGGATCCGGTGTTGAGCCAATAAGCGATTTCTGATGTTTCTATGCATTTTCTATATTTAATGCCTGCATTTAAAATGATAAACAGAGTACAGTCAACAGGATTTATGAAAGGGTTATATATAAAATAAAAAAATGACCTGTCTGCGAGTATCTTTAAGATTCTACGTTATTGTACCCACACAATCCAGTCCGTTTGGGGCACTTAAAATATCTTTATAGAGCTGTGGCATCATACTTGTTGCAATTTCTGCATCCCTCTTGGCCAGCTCTGCATTGAAACCCCCCCCCAACACATTTTCATGTCAATGACAGTTTTGACCCAGATAAATAAAGAATATATAAAAGTGACCTTATGACAGTAATGTTGTATCTGGCTCAAAACGACTTGATATCATTCATGACATATGTTTGATATATGCTTGACAGACCATAGGCAAACAAGTCTTTTACAACAATTTAAATACCAGCAATCATGTTCTGGCAAATACCAGAAGTCACTTTTTGGCACAACACCGGGAGCATCGGCTGTCCAGTGTCACGCCCGGCTGCAAGAGCCTCAGAGCAGTTCTGTCATGTCATCCTGACTGGGCAGACTGTGCATGACGAGTCATCTGGTTTACATCACAGTGTAAATCTAATATTTTTTTCCAGCACTGTTCCTCATTCTGACCCATTGAGAAACATGAGCGTTTCCTCTGTTGCAAGAACAAACGAGGAAGGATAATCAGATTTTACAATCACACACAGGCAGTGTGCACACAGCCGTTTATAACTTTCTTGCCAAATCCACCTCATTTTCACATATCATTAAGTGGTGCTTGACGCAGTTTTTCTTCAGATATAATTGCACTTTGCATACAGAGAAAGGTCTTATTACCTAGCTAGCACAGACTGCTTCTGCAGCTAACAGAAACGTAGACACCGTTAAGTAACTAGTAATAGGATTATCTACCTCAGTACTAACCTGGAAAACTAACTTCCACCTGACATAAAACTGACAGTTATATAGCTGACGTTAGCCGGGCTAACTAAACGGAGTCAGTCTGATGCGCACACCCACACCGCGACATCGACACCACCACGGTCATTCACACTAAAGCCATATCCTTCCCGGTCACTTAGTTAGCATGCTAACTAGCTAATGTTAGCATGAGATAAAACGAGCTTTACCGTTGAAGTCTCCTGTGTCTGCCACCACAACAGTGTGCTTCTTCAGCTGGTTCAGGGCTGACTCCATCTTTCGCCGTTTGTCTGGTGACCCACTAGACATTCTGAGCAGAGACTGAGACCCTTTTATACACACACAACACGTGAGAGCGGGAGGACTGTCAGAGCGCACAGCGTAAGAGGACGGGAGCGCGCGGCGTAAAGGAGAAAGGCGTCGTCGGGGGCGCGCAGAGGCTAGGTCAAGGAAGCACGCAGAAAAAAGTATACTTATTATACAGGGTACGGATAAGGGTCTATATACAGCTTATTGTTTTTTTTTTTTTTGTTTTTTGTTTTTAAAAAAGAAGAAAAATAGAAACCAGGCGAATAGGGCAAAGTGAAATCCATGAAAGCATTGATCATTATATAATTCTACACATCTCATTCAGCTGTGGAAAGCTCAGATACTTCTGCTCCACATATCCTTCAGAATCTCTTGCATTGTTTGAACTACCATAAAGTAAACAATTTAGCACTCTATCCACCAGCCTGACCTCAACCTAATAGAACACCTTTGGAATGAATTAGAGCAGAGACTGAGAGCCAGGCCTTCTCTTCCAGCATCAGGGTCTGACCTCACAAATGTGCTTCTGGAAGAATGATCAAAAATTCCCATAAAATCCCACCCATCCATTTTTTTTTATTGCTTATCCAATTTGGGATCACAGGGGACCTGGAGCCTATCCCAACTGCCACAGGGTGAAAGACAGGATACAGTCTGAGCAGTTTGCCAGTCTACTGCAGGGCTGACAACACTTTACATTAATTCTTTCTATTTAGTATTATAGGGAGTACACAAACATGATAAATGATTATGGTGTATTTATAAGTAACTAACATAACTCCTCCTGTGGGTTTACATATTCTAAACTGTATTTTTTAAATTGATTTTTTTTTTTTTTGCCATATTGTAGCACAAAAACACATTTTCTCAGTGCTGATGATCAGGACAATGCTTTGAAATGCTTTGGTACATAAAGCTTATTGACAGAATTCACTTACAGACTTGAACTTTTTACCCACTGTGCAATAACGTTTAAATTACTGTATGAATTATAGAATTTTAGATGAAAAGTATAACCTTTTGAATATTTAATTACACTAAGGGAAAAGAGTCTGCTCAGCACTTGAACAGTATGCCATGGCATTATGTGATTTTGATAGCTTGATTACATCTTTAACTCCACTGGGCCACCTGTTGCTGACAAATCTTTGAGCCCTCTAGTAACAGCCGCCTGTATCTCAGTCTGATTTGTAGTGATATGGGAACACTTCCAGTTTAGAAACCATTACCCTTGGTGTGATTACTCTTCTTGCCTTTCAGCAAATGTGTCTGTATTCAAAAGTAACACGTCAATCCCCAGATTTTAGCAGCCCAATCAAACTGTCACTTACATTTAATACCTTGTAGGTCAGCTTGACCGAAAGATTTACATTCAGTAGTACCTCATAGCTGACATGTGACATGGTGATAAATGGCAGAAAACAGTAAAGGTCTCGGAACATAAATAAAGTGCACTGAGTATATTTACTGAGCTATGGCTACCTCATTTAGGATTAAACTTTTGTGATTTACCTCTGTTACATTCTTTGCTGGGATTCTATACAGACTCCACAGGTCTCAGTTATTATATTACATGTTAAAGTTAATGGCAGTACAATTAGAAAAAGACCAAACTTGTTTGGAAAGGTTGAAAGGAGGAGAAAGCCCCTCCAAAAAGAACATGGCAGCACGACTTAGGTTTGCAAAGATACATCTGAACAGACCACAAGACTTCTGCAACATCCTTGGGACAGACAAACCCAAAGTGGAGATCTTTTGACATAATGCACAGGGCCACATCTGGCAAAAACCAAACACAGCATATCAGCACAAATACATCACACCAACTATCAAACAAGGTGGTACAGGGGTGATGCTTTGGGCTTGCCAGGACCTGGGCACCTTGCAGTCACTAAATCAACCATGAACTCCTCTTTCTGCCAAACTATTCTAGAGTCAAATATGAGGCCATCTGTCCAACAGCTAAAGCATGGCCAAAACTGGGTCCTGTAACAGGACACTGACCTCAAGTACACCAGCAAATCTACAACAGAATGGCTGAAAAAGAAAAGAATCAAGGTGCTTCAATGGCCCACTCATTGTCCAGATCTCAACCTGATTGAAATGCTGTGGCAAAACCTTAGAGAGCTGTGCATAAATGAATACCTGCAAACCTCAATAAAGTAAAGCAACATTGTGAAGAACAGTGGGCAGAAATTCCTCCACAACAACGTGAGATTCAAGTTATCGCTGCTAAAGGTGACGCTACAAGCTACCGACCCTTAGCAAAAAGAAGTCTATTCAAGTGTATTGTGAGTGTACTTATCTTTTACTAAAACTGAGGAAGTATACTTGAAGGTGACTTTTTATAAACTATATTTTATATGCTTAAGAATAGTATAATGAAATATACTTGGCTTATGCTGAAAAGTATAAACAAAAGTCTAAGACTAAGTACATTAATACTAAGACTTACACTTATACTTTAATACTAAAACTTATACTTTAGTAAACGTTTTACATCTTTCTGCCCCAAAGTACTAATACTTACTATATCTTGCTCCAAGTGCATAATAAGGTCAAGTCATTCATGCATGAGTCAAGTCATTGACTCATGCTTAACATTTAAGTTATATATTAATAATATAATGCTGGAGTTTAAAACTTTACAGTATATAGTACGTGTGCTCAATTGCATTATCTTTATGTACCTTAAAATCATACACAAAAACAGAAAAACTTTTGACTTGATTTTATTGATCAAGCTTGTCCCTTTCATAAGGGTTTGGCATTGGTGTTATGTTATGTTGGGTGGCTGTAGCTCAGGAGGTAGAGCAGGTCATCTACTGATCGGAAGGTCGGCGGTTTGATTCCTGGCTGTTCTAGGCTGCGTGCCAAAGTATCCTTGGGCAAGATACTGAACCCCAAGTTCCTCTCCGATGCAAGCATTGGAGCGTGGATGTTAGATAATAAAAGCGCTTAGTTAATCATGGAAGTGCTTGTGTGAATGTAAACATGTTGTATGAGTGCTCAGACAGAGTAGAAAAGCGCTATATAAGAACTCGTCCACATTCTGTTTCAACAAGAACACATTTTGTTTTGATCATGTCAGGCCAGACAGCATTAACAGTTTTTTAACAGCATATCGGAAAGTACTGTGTACATTGATTTGTGAACACTGTGAGTAAACTTTAAGAATACTTTAAGGAGTATATTTCTAGTATATAAATAGTAAGCTACAACTAATATGCCAAGCAAACTTAAAGTATGACAAGTAAACTAGTGAACTAACCAACGTTTATAACAGTATACTTAAAGTATACACTAAAAATAGGGACTCGAAGTATATAACTAGTAGAATGACAGTATATCGATAAGTGTACTTGTTGTATACTTTAAAGTGTACTTTTGCAAACTTAAAATGAACTTTAAAGTATACTTTTATAAACTTGAAATGTTCCAATTTAGACCGAAAAAGTATTCAATTTGTATACTTTTTAGTACACTTAAAGTACATGGTCTGTAGTATACTTGCTATACTTAATAAAATGCACTTTAAGTATACTACTTTTTGCTAAGAGGAGTCATGGGATGTACAACAGAGTCATGTGAAAGCTTTCATTTTCAAATGACTGTAGGACTGAAAGAATAAAGAATCAGTTTTTATAGCGCACGCATCTGTAGTGCACTGCAAATTTGTTTCCTGCGCTGTGTGAGATCTACTGAGAACAGATGTCCAGTTTCGTGAGTCTACTCATCATACATGACTTAATGTTCAAGAAAATTTGATCCCATTAATATTTATAATGATGATTTTACATACCTGGCTTTGGAATATACTAACCTGTGACACATCTCAGCATGTACACAAGGGAATACAACAAAATGAATTTATAGTTTCTTTTGGCACCAACGACGCTTGTATCGTAAAGAGCAGCTTTATTACTTACTCTTCTTTATGCTACAAGTGTTGCTGGAGCTTTGACCTCTTTAGGGCTTTGTTCTTCTCCACGCACCTTGGAAATTGAAACCTTCTGTTTCCTTTCTTCTGGCACCACCAGTGTAATGTCTGCACAACTGCTACCCCATCATAGTCCCATTTAATTTATTTTGATTTTACACGACGTTTAAGTTTACACATATTTTTTCAAACCATTGCGAGCTGTGAAGATCATTTTCACAACTATTATGATAAAAATATAATTCTTCGGTGCTTCAGACAAAAAAAGAGTTTGTGGATGGACAAAATTTTTTTTCTTTACTTAATGTAGCTATTCGTATTCATCGGATGCTTCTTTTTAAATGACCTACTGAGTCACTTCAAATTGGCCCATAAATTACCTGTGAAAATTGTCAGGGGACGCACCGTTCTAAAAACTGATTATTGATTTTCAGTGCTATAGCTGTACTGCCCACTAGATGTCGCCATTTTGCTGCTCGGCAGTTCGGTGACCGTCACATGTGCGTCCATGGAGGGAGAGGGAGAGACGCAGTGTGGTTAAGGGACTAACTTGAGAAGTTTTGTCATAGACTGAGTGAACAAGAGAGGCAGACGGGAGAGAGTGTAGCGTGTGAGAGAAGTGAGTGGTAAGTCATTTTCATATTTCTTGCTACAACTATCAGGTTCTTATTTCTAACTTCTCCTCTTTTCCGCTGCTCATTTTCTGTCTATTTTCTAGACCCAACAGAGACGCCAGTGACCTTGTTTTAGAGATTTAACGTTGATAAATAGGAAGCTTTCACGGGCTGAGATTGTCTAATTAGAAGGGATAACCGTATCCTGATGCCGTTTATCTTGTGTGAATTGGTTAATGAACGTTGCACTCCGTTTACTTAAGGGTGGGTTTACATTAATCATATTTGAGCTCACTCATCACCAGGAAGAAAAAAAAACTCGTTATAAGGCTGGTCGGTGTGTTATATTGCTTGTGAGTTGCTGTCCATACTACCCTCTCACTCTGTGTTATGATTGTGGAAATCTGGTGATGTGTGAGGATGAAGCTCTCTGATTGGCTGAGGAAAGTTTCCCTGGGCCTCGATGAAAAGGACAGAAATAAACTTGTGGAGAACAACAACATTTCAGAATACCAGCCATTCCTGAAGCTACTCCCTCCCATCAGTTTTTCTTTTCTTTCTTTCTTTTTTTTCTCAGGAGGGGTTACAGGAACCTAACTTCTCAAAGCCGTGGCTGGCTGGCAAAGTGCAGAGGAATTCCCTGCCATACAATGCTCCCTTATGTTAGGTTAGCAGAGGTCTCAAAGCTGCCCCATTTTACATGTGGCACATTAAACATTAATCTCAACTGAAGCTAGAAATCCTGTATTAAAACCCATCTATATGTCTGGAAATCTATTCCGAAACAGGAGATAACCTTGTATTGCTGGGTCCATCAAAGGAAAAACTATACAAGTCTCACATGTAAGTAAATATTATTATTAAGTATGAAAAGCAATATTACGTGTGCAGGCAGAAACCACAGTTGACCACAATCCAATACAGCTACGAGGCTTTTAAATAGGAAACAACATGCATATTTTTCTCTGCTAGAAAATCTCCCACTCTTTATAGAGCAGCTGGGCTAAACAAACACGAATATAAAGCTCATTTTCTTCCTTTTGGACTTGCTAGTTTGTGTTACACAGACCTTTTAACTACTGCCCACATATTTAATTTTTTTTAAAAATCAGCTTAAACACTGTAATATACACCCCTGCAGTTGCCAGTTATTACAGTAGGTACACGTCTGTAAAAGCCTTGCAACCTTCCCGAAGGTTATAATATTCAAACTATTTTGAGAGCGGTGTTGAGGCTGCATACAGTTTGCTGCACTGCCCAACTGTATAACACGACATTGACTGGTTTTTCAGTGATTTCTGCAAACTGATATAAATGACATGGATGAAACGTTAGCAACACAAAATATTCAAGAGCGGCACAAACTGACCTAAATCATGACCACATCATGGAGAAGCTGATGTGATGCTTTTTGTCCTGTCCTCTTCTGACAATCATTGCCTAACTTAAAATCAAAAAATGTGAACTCTGCACCCACTGGCCACTTCATCAGATATACCTAGCAAGTACCAGGTTGACACTCTCCCATTCAACCACATCCCAAAGGTGCTCTACTGGGTTGAGATCTGTTGACTGTGGAGGCCATTTAAACAATGCTCAGTTGGTATTAAGGCACCCAAAGTGTGCTAAGGAAATATCCCTCATACCATTACACCACCAGCAGCAGCCTGAGCAGCTGCTACAAGGCAGGATGGATCCATGCCGTCATGTTGTTTTGCCCAAATTCTGACCCTGCCATCTGAATGTTGCAGAAATTGAGACTTATAAGAACAGGCAGTGTTTTTCCAGTCTTCTCTTGTCCAACTCGCCAAGCCTGTTTCCTGTTCTTGGCTGACAAGAATGGCACCCATTGTGGTCTTCTGCTGCTGTCGCCCATCTGCTTCAAGGTTTAACATGTTGTACGTATCAGCTCAAAGCAGTCTGGCCATTCTCCTCTGACCTCTGGCATCAATGAGACTTTTTCACTGGATAGTTTCTGTTTTTACCAGCCATTTTCTATAAACTGCAGAGATGGTTGTGTGGGAAAATCCAAAGCAGTTTCTGAAACACTCAGACCAGCCCATCTGACACCAACAATCATGCCACATTCAAAATCACCTACATCACCTTTCTTCCTTTAACTTCCATAGCTCGTCTTGACCGTGTCTACATACCTAAATACACTGAGTTGCTGCCATGTGTTTGGCTGATTAGATATTTGCATTAATGAGCAGTTGGACAGGTGTACCTAACGAAGTGGCCAGTGAGTGCACATGTTTCTCAGCGTTGTTGAAAATAATGCATATAATGTGAATCTCATCAGGCTGATTGCCACAGTGAGATAAGGACTGTGGTCGAATCTGAATCAATCAACAGATTAATTAGTGATGGGACAAAATATAAGCTCCAGGATTGTAAATGTAGTAACAGCAAAAGAAAAAAAATAGATTGATCAGAACCTTTAGAATAAATATACACATATTGAATTGGTAAATTAACAATGAATTGCATTGGCCATTACAGAGCGGTCAGTAAAACTACTGGCACATTTTTGGCACATTTTTCCACTTTAGAAAAACAAACTCATGCTTACATTCTGTATGCAGCCTAATAACTGCAGCCCATGGAATCTCCTGCTTTCTTCCATCTCACTGTGACACTCAGACTACCTTAGCATATTCAAGTATGTGCACACAGTTAAAAGAAGGAAGCAGCTTATTTTCCCCCAGTGTGTCCTTACACATTTCATCAGCTCCAGCATGGCTGAACTGATGAACTGATGGCTCTGGACAGTTGGCAGCTGTCACCCCACTGTTTACATTTATCCTGCAAAAAGTGTCCTAGACCAAAGCCGCTCTCTCTATTTAGAGTTTCCAAACTGACACTTCTCTCTGTCTGCATTTCCCCCACTGCTTCACAGCACACATGGCATCCAGCTCCAACTGAAGCAGTGAAAATATGTTTGGGAGAGGAGGTGCTGAGCGTTTTCTTTAATAGTCACAGTCGGTGTTGTTTGTCCAACTATAGCTCTGTGATCGACTTGTAGGTTTAGGTGTGGCTGCTCCCTGGATAATTGCCCTGAACACTGGCTGTAGTGAAGGTGAATATAACAAGGCTGCATTGTACTGCTGCCTGCAGCTCTGTGAGTGTGCATGTGTGCTCTAAATTCACTCGCCCAGTTTTCCCCTCACTTTTATATTCCTTCAGTACATCTTTTGCCAGATTTCAGCTGGTCCTCTCTCCCTTTGCTCTCATAGTATATTCCATTCCTGCAGTTTTCTACTGCGTGTTCTTTTACACATTTTCCTTCAGTTCTGCATGAAGAAGAAAGAGCTGAGAAGCGCGGGACCGAATTCTCAATGTTATGATGAATACAGGTAACATGCAAGGTGTTTCTTGAGTTTCTAATTCTAATCTTTACTCCTGCCAAGAAACGAGAGATTCCTTGATATCAGGAATTAAAAATATAGGACATCTTGGGTAAATCAAAGTAGAAGCGGCGCAAAAACACAGTTAAAACAAGAAGAAAGAAAAACACTCCCAAGTTATTATTCAGAATATAAAACGTATTTTGATGATATTTGAGCTTTTTTGCTGCAGCATATACATTAATTCTCTACTTTTATAAGTATTTAAGTCACGTATATGTCCAAAGTGGATTTTGGCCACTCAGAATGCATTTCAGTTAAATACTGATCATCAGAACTGCAGCCAGGAAGACGACTGAGGTGATGAGTCGTAAATGCAGATTTATTTATTTATCTTTTTTGAACCATGACCAGACACACTCTTTAAAAATTATTTTATTGAAAAAATATATTAAAAAAATGCATGCATGGATGCAAAGAAAGCAGGTGCAAAGCTAATGGTGGAGCAAAAGGTCCTTTACTTAAATCTCATCGCTAGATGTCGGTAGATAGTAAATCCTTTTTCCATTTGAAGTATTTAGTAATGGATTAATAGTTCATTTAGAATTATTTATTTTTTTAATCCTCTTTTTATTTTCCACTAAATCATCAAACAATGAATTCCTGTATTAATGTCTAAATAAAATAAATTAAAAGGTAATTTGTAAATGAATTTACTAACGAATATTTATTGCACAATTCATTATTAAATTGCAAAATGCTTTATTTCAATGTGCCTGACTCTCCTGGTCCTCCATATATATGGAGCCTTTGCATATACATAAAATGCGAACGCTGGAACGGCGATGTCCATCTCAGCCACTGGATTCAAGATGGCGGGGCAATATGGTGGCTTCCTTAAACCAGCTGGCTTCCTTAAACCAGCTACCACTCCTATGTATTTATGAGTACAACATTGTTTTTTTTCTATTAAATAAACTCAAAAAAATGACTGACTGCACCTTTTCTTAAGATATATCATTTGGCCTTTATTAGATAGTGTACAGTGGAGAGAGAGAGATAGGGGAAGACACTCAGCAAAGGGCCACTGGTCAGACGCGAGCCCCCTGTTGCCTGCACCACAGCAGTGTGGTGTACATGTTCGCCTGCTCGCCCACTGAGCACCCCGACACCTCTGACTTTACCTTTAAATATTAATGCCATGTGGACAACTGAAAGTCATCTACTATTAATAGAAAAATGTACTTAAATATCAAAGCTGGAAGTACTATTATGACAAAGAACCCCTTTGTGTGTTATAGCGTAATACATAAGTGTATGCGACTATAACCTCCTTAGTTATTGTGCACCATCAGTGTAGGTAAAGTAGGTCACAAACCCTAAAAAGATGCTTATGGATTTATAAGAGTGCCAGAATACAGCTAGAGCTCCAACTCATCACTTCCTGCAAATGTTTTACATATAATGTTGAGGAGCGATGCGGCATTACACCCCAAAGCCTGCAGATCTCAAAGCTCATCCAGGCTCATTTCCTTCATCTAAGAAACATCACAAAAATCAAACCTTTGCTGACCCCCAACTTTTAATACACACTTTAATGTTCACACATCTCAATTATTTTAACTCACTTTTCATGTGTACTTCTCAGTCCTCCTCAGCCCATCTTCAGTTAGTCCAGAAAACAGCAGCTAGGCCTGTTCTTGGTTCCCTTCGCTGACTTCCAGTGAAATTTAGAATTTATTTAAAAATGTTATTAATAAAATATGAAACCCTACGTGCTGTCTCCCTCTCCGACCATCTGATCAGGGTCTTTTAACTGTTCCATGCTGTTATTTTAAATCCAGCGGAGACCGTGCTTTTAAGGTTGTGACTTTGGAACTGATGCTCAAAACTAATTTTAACTGGTTACCTTTTCCTAAGTCTTTTTGCTCATGATTTTTGTGTATGGAAGTGTGTATCTAGGAATGAATGTGAAACCGTATGCTTAACTGTATGTCTGCATGTTGGCACATGCACACTTATCTTTAATGTGTGGTTTTATCCAAACTGTGAATCACTTGAAAAAGGTTTAAAGAGTTTCAGTTTAAACAGACCATCAAATTGTGAGGGTGTGCCTTCCTATATGATGTGAGGAGAGTGAGCCACGTTATATGTGTTTGATGCAGCACTGTAGCTCATAGGCTTTGCTTGATTTATGTTGCATTTATATTTATTTAAGTGCAATGTGCAAAATAGAAAACACCCATTGTACCTAATGCCTACGGTCCTGGCATGGTGTTGAATTTGTAACCCATCAGTTCTAAGCCTACAGGGGCAGTGTTAAAAGTGTGTGGAACAACAGCTAATGTGGGCTACTCATGCTCATGTTTGTGGTGTTGCTGGTCCTTTAACTTAACCACTTTCTGTGGAGAAGACAGAAGCCATAATATAGACCTACACATCCCAGAGTAAAAGTGAATGTTAAAAGCACTCAAAACTTCTACTAGTTAAAACTGCTGTTGCTACTTTTGTCCTTCTTGTGTGTTTTATCCGTAATATCTTTTATGTTATTGTTGTGCTGTAGGGTTGTTGGAGGACTGTATATCTTGGAGATGATTGAAATCCTCCTCTTTTGTAGATACAGTGCCATGAAAAGGTACATGTATGCAGGACCATAGGAATACAAATAAGATATCAATATGAAAACTATCAAGATAGTTAGCAGCTATTTTGGTTAGCATAGCATGAAACCCAAAGGAAACAATGTCCAGCGGCACCTTTAAGGCACTGTAATTTACATTCTCTGTACAACAACAGAAGTATCAAAAGTTGCATTATGTGGGTGATGTGTGAGACTATTCCTGTATGGATGGAGTTTGTTTAAATTTGCTGTCAACGATAAAACAAGGAGATCGAGGCAGAGTGTGTCTGACAGCCATTGTCACAATGACAATAATTTCCAGTTAACAGCTCGCACTCGACGTCCTACTTGGTAGTTGTTTTATTTCTTTTCCCTGCCCGTCCTCTCCGGCTGTGAGGCACCAGCCCGGCCTCTTACATTCTGAAGGGTCTATTTTGTCTGTTCCTCCTTATTGAGAGCTCCACTGAGATGTTAACGCTGAGTGAAAACCACAAACCATAACCACACTTTTGCAGTGCTGCTAACTCCCGGTCTCACGCCCAGTTTAACACAGAAAAAATACAAGGCTGTTTCCTTTCCCCCACACGCTGCTTTTTCTTGATGTTATCTCCTCTCCTCACACCCTTCATCTCTGTCTGTCCACCATAATTTACTCCGCTTACCCGACATACCCAGCCATACATTCTATTTATTTTTCTGCTTAAATGCCTTACTTTTCCTTGTATGTGAATAAAAATAGCAGCAAGAACTTACATTCTGTATAAAGCTGAATCTTTTTAGCATTCTCGGTGCCTCAATTGTAGACTAATCTTTACATACCATGTAATTTTGAATTCTTCAACGTGCAGACATCCCTCATATTCCCATGTCCTTATTCTAAGATTCTCACAAAGCTTTCTCACCACAAGCTGTTTCCCAATATGAAATGGGGAGCGGTTTCAGTAAGAGCATGACTTTCATTTACATTAATTTCTGGCAGCCACTCGTGGCCAGTCTTTGCTGATCTTAATACATTTAGTCTAACTTTGTTGAAGTTGGCTCCCCAGACGTGGATCATTCTATAGCTTCAGAGTGAAAATCAATTTTCATGACTTTAAAATAGAGATTATATGTCTTCTAAAAGTAGAAGTAAAATGCCTTCAGAAAGTTTTCAAACCCCATGACATCCTACAGTGTGCCACTATGAATACAAAGGAAGTGGGATTTGTTGTTGACAATCGGCACTGAGGAGGTTATAATGAAAAATTGAACAAAGCTTTAATTTTGTGTCTCCTAGTTGTTTTTTTTTTTAACGTTTAACACAAATTGTGGTTTAAATTAAAACTTCAACTCTTCTTGGATGTCCTTGTTTGCTTGTCACATCTAGATTTCAATATAGATTTTTTTTTTTTACCTTTTTAAAATTTGACATTTCTTTTAAGCTCAATAGGGAGCCTGTGTGAACAGCTGTCTTCAAGGCACTGCAGAGACTTTGATAGGTATTCATTCAAATGTGTGTGTGTGTGTGTATGTTCTCATGTTGAAGCTACTCTGTTTTGCTTTAAGACTCGTTCCCATGCACTTTTCAAGCGCGGAGCTGTAGCCTGTTACAGTTTTATCAGTTACCAGCATAAAAGTTTGCTGTCATCAGACACACTGCGTCTCCTCTTGATCTGATGAAGGTATGTAAAAAAAATTAAAAAGCTGCTTGTAAGAAACATTAAAAAAAATGCTTTTTATTATTAACCTTTTTAAAATGGTCTTATGATACGTGAAACCATTTCTTGCTTTGAAAAAGTGCTCTATGAATATACTATATTGGTGATTTAATATTCATTTTGCACAGGCACTACAGATAAGCAAAAACAACATCATTACTTTCTGATTGCTCTGCAGTGGTTACAGCCATAGAGAGGTCACTTTTGATTTGCTGTCCGTCCAGCAGCTTGTCTCATTCTTGTACTTGCCATGGTTTCAGATGCCTGGAGGAAATTTCATTACAACTGGCGTGCTTGTCTGCTTTGACACTCCACGACCTCACAAAAATGGGTTTTTGGGCATAGTTCAAGAATTCATATGACCAAATTTCACACATATATCTAACAGGCTAAAATGATGAAGTAAAGACATTTTATAGGCACATCACTGTGATATAGTCATTTTCTGCTAAAAACCTCCTCTGGGGATTATTTACTGTCATAACCAAAGAACAGAAAGAGGAGACTTTGACCATATTTCACATTTTGGCTGATGCTGTATTGGTGAGGCCAAGAAAGTTACGTGGAACTCAGGTGATTGTTTTAATCTTTCTACTGCTACCACTACTGTAGCCTCTTTGCAGCAACAAACAAGTTTGAAGCACTGTCTGGTTTTGGATACAAAATATTCCTTTAAAATCTACAGCACAAATATTATGTGATTCTGAAAGAACAGAGATGTAAACTGCAACTTGCTGGTTGCTGGGGGCATGCAACCATCCATCCATTTTCTCGACCATGTGTCCAAGTTAGGGTTGCAGGGGTCATATAGCCACATGGGGTAAATTGTATTTTTTTAAAACATGACTTTGTGTAATATAATGGTACACAGACTACAAAGAATTATCATCAAACTCTGCATCTCTCCTTAGCTCTTTACAGCCTTTTTAAAAAAATTTTTTTTATTGTTGTACTGCCCCCAGACAGATTTACCCTTTTGGTTCACTCTCTTTTCTCTCATTGGCTCTGTTTCCAGGCAACTGTTTTCCATAAAAAATATCTCTAAAATTAATAGAGTGTAAATAGAGACGACATCATGACAACAACGCCCCTGAAAGATGCCAAAACATGTTGGAAAATGGGGATTATATCTTCTATTGGCAACATCATTTTCAATCAGAGTCCATGCTCTAGTGACTGGGAACGTCTTTTATCCTTTATGGCACAAACCAGTAAGCGGGCATAGCTAGCAACAAGTTAGTAACTCTAGTGGAGCATTGCGTTAGATGATAAAGTTTTCTCAGCAGAGCAAAAGAGCAGTAAAATATATTTAGCTTCATGCATGAATAAATGCCTTTATTGTCAGAACAAGCAAAACAACATTGGATGATTGTTGTTGACGCTGCAAAAGTGAAACAAGGAAAAAGAAACAATAGCAACAGCAAAAGATTTAAAATAACACAATATATCGTATATACACAATATTATAAAAGATATACAATAATATACACAAAAAAACAGAATAGTCAACTGAAGAACAAAACAAGTTGATATGTGGTGTTCGTGTTGATATCCTGTATTTGTTTTTTACCAAACATAGTGCTGAGCATTAAGGTCAAAGATCTCCAGTTTGGTGTCCTCTGTCCAAAAGACACTGTTCACTGTGTTTTGTTGAGATGCAAATTTGCAAACCCAAGCCATGCTTCCATGTTCTTTTTAGAGAGAAAAAGCTTCTCCTGGGAACTCCTCCAAATAAGCCATGCTTATTGAGTCTTTTTCTAACAGTACTACATAGGGCCTGAGAATTGCTTTTTTCTTTATTTTTAACAGCCATCCCTTTAGTGGAAACACTTTGGAAAGCTGTGCCTTTTTTTTGGCTTCTTTCTTGGACACTATTATTTAAGTGTCTTCAGTTGGACTTTCTCCTGTTAGTGTGCATGGGATCAGTGGGTCTCATTTACACACAATGAAAAAAAGATTTTAAGTACAAATCAGTGGTTCATCAATATTTTTGTACCTTAACATTTTCATACTCTACAAACCAATTTAAAAGTGCCTCTGACCATTATGAAGGTCTGAAATTATGAAGGTCTGGCTGTCTCAGAAACACAAATCTTTGAAATTTCCACTTTGGTATAGAGTTGTGTGACCTGTTTTTGTGATAACTACAGTCCTATGAAAAAGTAAGTTTTCACAGAACTCTATACCATGAAGTGGAAATTTCAAAGATTTGTGTTTCTAAGACAGACAGACCTTCATTATATATATATATATATATATATACACACACACACACACACACACACACACACACACACACACACACACACACACACACACACACACACACATATATATATATAATCATAATTTACTGTCATAAAAGGGAATCATATATCAGTGTTCATGTAAGTAATAATTCAGTAAATTAATGAAGGTTTTCTTTTTGTATGGGTCTTTTTTCCTTAAATTTATGGTGCTTTTAGGACCTTTACCAAAGAAAGAGATTTGCCTTTTTTGAACAACATAGATATATTTATTTACACATTCATTTGAGCTTTAATTTATGTTGTGGAGCAGACTACTCTTTTGCAGAAACCATGCTCCAATCATGTACCCCTTATTTCAGAGAATATGTGAAATAAACAGTTTGTTTATTTCTGCAGATTTTTTTCTTCAAAGCAACTCTATCCTTCTGCTTGTGTTCCTGATCTGTCCTCTGCTCCATTTTTCTTGGTCTCTCAGTTTGTTTTGATGGTCAGCACTGAGAAGAAACTGCGTAGTTGTAGTTTTCTGTTTCCTAATGAAGCCACCTACTGTGCACCTTCAAACTTTAGCTTTTAATGTTCCGTCTCACTGTCATCTCTGAGACCGTTTACAGTATGCTGTCCAGTCATTTGCAGGGCATGCAAGTCGACAAGTTAATTGAAGTCCCAGAAAAGGCATTTAAGAAAACTTAGATGGATGTACCCATAGTTTTGAGTTTTAACTATAAACAGCACTAAAGAAAAAATGAACTATTCTCTGACATTAATTATGGGTTGTGTGTTTTGAACAGAAACATAAAATGTTCTAGTTTGATCTATATACACTAAGTTTGTAGTGAAGAAAACTGTCTCCAGAGCTGCTTTATACTACCCTGATTAGAAAGAAAGCCCTGATTGCGTGTAATTTGTGTCTTTATATCATAACTGAACAGAATAGGCTTGCAATCAAGATGGAATTGAGAGCAAAATTATAGACTCTGCACTCAAAAAAATATTTTATTGCAAGTAAAATAAATTTGTGATTAAAAGGTGAATCCAAAAGTTTGAACGTACAGTACACTGAAAGAGTCACGTCTTTTTTGGACAGTGTTGATGAGCTTGGTAACATCTACAGTTAGCTAATGACAGAAGGAGACTATGGAGAAGACAGGAAATCAATACGCAGGTATGTTTAACATCTATCATAATAACAGCAAAAACCTAATGCTGGAACTGGTGTTCATGTCACTTATTATTTTGTCATGAGATGTCACAATGCAGCTGCCACTCAACAAGCTTTTAATAATGAAAATATATAATAATATGGTTACTCAAAAAAAAAAAAGACAAATGAAGGAGATGGGAGCCCCAGCTAATGCAAACAAAAGAAGGAAGGAGACAGAGATCTTGGATGTCATTCCTGAAATCTGCTGGAGCCACGAGGAACGACATCCAAGATCTCTGTCCGGAAGAGTGCAGTCCTAGGAACAGCTAAGATACTGCACCGGTCCCTCAAGCTTGGAGGATGCACACACGCATGCATGCATGCACGCACACACACACACACACACACACACACACACACACACAATATATATATATATATATATATATATATATATATATATATATATATATATATATATATAAACTGTCACTCCAGTCATGACTGGCTGAAAAAGATTTTGCAGAACAGCTATGAAAACCCTTTGATCTTCAAAGAACACTTTTGAATTTACATTTGAATCAGAAACTTATACTCGCAGTAAAATGTGCTTTAAGTGGAGTGTGTATGTCCTGGGACTTTTGCCCAGTGTCTTGAGTTTGTGGATTTTTCCTTTGTGTTTAAGTTTTTGAGTGTTTAGGTTCTCTTAGTGTGTTGTGAGTTTTCCTCAGTGTGCTTGCCTCCCTGTCTAGTGTGTATTTCTGTTTCCTTGTTTTCACACTTCCTGTTTTATTTTGATAGTCTCATTGGTCCTTGTGCTGTGTGTCTTGTTTTACTTCCTTTGCTTCCCTCCCAGCTGTTTCCCATCGTCTCATTACCTGCTGTGCATTTATTGTCTGTGTTCTTTGTCGCACTGTTGTTGTCAGTAGCTCCTCTAATGGTGGTGTGTTTGCCTATTTCTGTTTTAGTCTCTGGGTTACCTGTTCAGGTTCTGTTCTGTGGAGGTGTTGTCTGTAGCCTGAGTTTAAAGCAATAAAGGCCTCTTAAGTTACACCTGCCTGCCATGACAGTATATTGTTCTGCTCTTCAGTTCATTTTTAGTTTGCAAATCCATTCTGTCCGATTGCATTTTAAAAGACACAAAAGTAACTCCACAGAAAAACCTGGGATAATGGAGTTGGACATTTCATTTTCTTTACAATCATAACTGCTGAAATGGTATTCGTTTTTCTCTTAACCAGTAAAATTTTTTTGTCCATTTCTTGTGTCCTTTCTTTAAAAGAAGTGTCATACTGAGAATGCTGACTAACAGAATATCTTGTTTTCATGCTGTTTTTGGGTGATTTGTGTAATTATATCCCCAATCAGCTCACAGTGGATAGTGTCACACATCATTAACCTCATTCAGCAATAATTTTCCCTGCAATGCAATTAACCCCCATGTAGAGACCTTTGTTGTCTTGTTTACTGCATTCTTTGTACAGGCTGCTCCATTCTGGTCAAACCCGCCCACACACAGCTCACACATATCCATTCTTTGTTTATCATCTTACAGACATAAATAGGTTACAGTGCAATCCTGCTGGGCGCAGGGCCTGCGTGTACACTTAGGCCCCCCTGCCAGGAGCATTTGTTTGCATCTGTTTATATAACTTATCAATAAAATTATAACAAATAAATGCAAAAAGACTTCCAAAAGATGGAAAAATGACCAAAAATAGACACAAAATGACTATAAAAACATGAAGAAACAGCTACAAGGCCATGCAGCGTGTCTATATATAAATGCAAAACAAACACAAAGACCAAAAAACACTTGATGCAACCACAAAGAGCGCAATGCGAATATAAAGAAATGTCTAGTAAACAATGCCAAGCAACCACAAGGCATTTAAAATGACCACAGAACAGTACAGAGAGACTCAAAATGACTACAAAGAGATTCTTCTTGTCATGTGTGTGACCAGAGGGGACACTGTTTGGTAATAGTTCCATGCAGATGCAATAATGCTATTATTTTTGTTGCTTTAGTGAGACAAAAGGACCTCAAATGCTGCCTTTAAAAGAATACTTTAGAGGAAAGACACATGTGCACAAGGAAAGGGACAAAGGACAAAATGCCTCAGTTTGCTCTTATTTGTTGTGTTCCTATCTGGGTCTGTAATATAATTAACATTCACAGTCTACTGCTCCTCAGTCCACAGTGACTTGTTCTCATTGAGAAGTTCACAAGGTACTTCTTTACTGCCACAGCCTGCGGATTAGTTGCCATGGAAACAAAGCTGTAGGAAGTCAGGAGGAATACGTTACCAGATACTTGTGTTTGCTTCCTCGTGTGGAGGATACTTTACAGAAAAGTTAGAAGACTTGTGTTGACAGTGTCTCAGTAACTCTCAGGGAATCATTGCTCTCTGACAGAATGTCTGCTGGAAAAAAATATTTCTCTTCTTTCTTGTCCGGCCGGCTCTTGCACTACGGGCCTGGCTCAGGGCGAATTTTTATTTTGGAGATTTTACTTTTTACACCTAAATTGTGGTGGTCCAACAGAAGCCAGACATAGAGCCTTGAAGCAATCTTTAAAGGAGACTATAATAATTGCAGACATAATTATCGCTTTGTTTAAATCTCTGTATAGTGTGTGAAGAGCCAGTTGTGAAAATATGACTTGATGATACTTTCCCTTAAAGTGCGGTTATTAATAGAGGACATTTAGGTGCATTTAATGTGGTGTAATAACTTGTTTTTACCCTGGTGATTAGAGTTAACACATTAAGGTGTCTTTATTCCCTAATAAACTGGAGTCACTGGAGTGCCAACTTGCATTTTTAAAGTGGGCCACTGGAGGTTAAATGAACCATTAAGTGAGCTAGTTGTGAAAGGACAGAGCTCAGTGACTTGCCTGTCTTCATGCTCGTGGTGTTTAGATAAATAGACTGGATGAAATGCATTAAAATGTATATATGAATAGTCCAAGGATATAAGTTGTGCTTTGCTGGTGTGCACTTTTTTTCTGGGAGAAATTAAACCAGTCAGTCTGTTTTCAATGTTGCCCTTAGAGATGAAAGTTGACATTATTCTTTATTTTTCTTCAGCAAAAACACATCAAAAGATTTTATCCAAATGCAGTGATTCCCCCTGTAACCTAAGCCTGACACATATCAACTTATTTCTGCTGTATCGACCAATGTTTTCAGACCTGCAGGTACGAACACCTGCAAAGAGTCACAAAGTAGCTGTTGCCCCATGACAGCTGGGATAGGCTCCAGGCCTCTGGCGACCCTCTGGCTACCTAAGTGGTTAAGAAAATAGATGGATCCAGAACTGAAACAATAATTCAGGCTTATATCTTTTTATTCAGTATATATATATATATATATAATCTTTTTATTCAAACATCAACCTTAAGTATCAAAAACTAAAACAACAACACAGACTGCGTGCTTTTATCTGCATCTTCCCCTCCCCTTCACCTTTCCTCCAACCGTCTATTAAGTTACTTGTATATTATTATGTGTGGAGAAGCAGGTGGACATTTTGTGCCTTGTGAGCAAGAGAGGTGCAGGCTCCATGTGGCAAGAGCAAACAATTTATAGGCGAGGGTGACAGAGTCGCGCCTGATGGGTGGACTTGGAGAGTTCTGTAAACTTTTGGCTGCTTTGTATAATACTGCTTCTCAAGTTGATGGTGGTCCAAAACAATCTTCAGGCACCAGGAAATGTCCCAGTCCTTCCGACAGGCAGTCTGTCACTGCATTGATTGCAATGAGTCATTATATAATTAACAGACGGGAAAAGAAGAAAAAAACTGAGTTATGTAAAGACTTGGCCGTTTTTCAGGCCTTCGTGTAATTTTATTTGATTGTTTTCTTTAAGTTTTATGTCCTTATGAAGAAATAAAAGCATAAAGTCTTTCTTTGAACCGGTCAGAAGTAGAAGTCTTATGACAGTGCACAGCTGCTTTAAAGGTATATATAAACACAGCCAAAGACATCCAGCAATGTCAAAACTTCACCACTTTTGCACCGGGTACCTTTTATCAACATGAATTTAGCCAGTGTAGATAACTTTGAGTCTGTCTTGGATCCGTCATCTGGTTGCTGTGTATACTGAACTCTGTTGAACAGATGTACCGTCTTGTCCCCGTTCCAGCTCCATTTGCTAAAGAAAAAGCTGCTTTAAAACATCACTTAAACCTGTGTTCTTTCTTCTTTAAACCTGTGTTTTTATGCTTTATATAATAAACATGTTTTTAGTAGTCACAAGAAGACTTAAGACTAGGTACCCCAGAGAGGACAGTGTTGTAAAGTGCTGAGAGGTGGAATGACACTTTGCTTGTTTTGGTCTTTTAATGAGATGTGTAAATAATGCAAAACACAATATAAAATAGCAGTGCATTTAAATAGACTGACTGCAGTGTGCTATACTGGACAGCAAATCTTACATATTACATTCAAGATACATCAAATTGAGCAACAAGAAACAAAGTATTTTAGATACATCAGCTCTTGGTACATAATAAGGCCTTACTGTTAATCACCTGTAACAATGTTTTCTCTTCACAGCATGTGTTAAAGGACTTACTGATATAAATCAGAACTTTCAACAAAGCTCTAACAGTAATATGTAACAATCTCTGAGATGGATCTTTTCTTTCTTCCTTTAAAGTGAGATGCCGACCTCTGTGGCTCTGAAATTCACAATAAAACACTTCTGTCTAGAAATGCCAAAGCTAATGATTTATAACTGGTTATGGAGGACTCCTGCACACACGAAGGAAAGCCTTAGAATATCCAGTTGTTTAAGGTGTCCCAAGTAGTAACAGTTATGACAGTATCTCTCAACTCAACATTTATGGATAGGAGGTAGTAGCTAGAAAAGCCAGTTCACACAGGACACCATAAAGAAATGATCAGTGTTTTTTTTTTTTTTTTGGCTTTAAAACACAGCACAACATGTGCTGTGTTTCTCATACCTGACTGTAACACATGTCCCCTTTACAGTGGAAACCAGGGAAAGATTTCACTACAAACTAAATACTTTCTTTAATTCAGGGAATTAAGCTTGTGCTCTTTGTTGCAAAGTGCACAGTAGTCACAGTTCAACTAATTTGAACTTGACAACAGTAAAAACTGGTGTGGCACCACACGTGCAAGTTGAAATTGGGTTTCAAAGCTTAAGGGCTCTGAATCCCTCCGAGTGCCTGTTCCATTGCTGCATATGCTGTTACGCTTCATGCATTAGTGAGAGCGCAAGGGTCTGCAAAGTCTGAGTGATGGAGATTTTGTTTCCTTTACAAGTAATGTAGTGAAAAGAATGAGTAGCACTCACTGGCTTTAACAACAAAACAAATACAATCAGTGCCAAACTTAATAGTTATTTACGGCTTCCTGCCTACTCTCTCAGAATGAAATAATCAACAAGTAACCTACTCTTGTTTACCAAACTGATTCCCTAAGTGTGTGTGTGTGTGTGTGTGTGTGTGTGTGTGTGTGTGTGTGTGTGTGGGAGAGAGAGGTGTAATCTAATCCCTGGGCCAATCTATAGGCTCAATGAAGGCATTTCACAGCCAGAAGAAAGCACCACTAAGTGTCCACAGAAACTGCTACACAAATTGCACAAGTGTCACAGAAATACGAGTTTGCATCCAGAATCGAGGTACCACTGCAACAACGTAAAACGAGGAACAAACTAGCAAACACTGACAAATGATCACAGGGAAACAAGAGGCACATTGGCATGCTGCTCACATGAAATCACACCTCCCTGTTAAACGGCTCAGCTGCTCTTTAAAGCAGGTGGTTGATTGCAGGTGCAGCTTGACTAAAGAAGGGGCTGGGGCACTGGCACAATCAGGTAACAGACAAGGGGTCAGGACTTGGAAAAAAGCAGCAGAAAGAAGCACCAATGTTGGACAAGGACGCGAACATACTAATTTGCATTCAGCAAAGAAAACACACACAAAGAGTTACTCACAGAGAGAGACAACAGGAGAATACTCATACATACAGGTCCGTTGTTTCACTTTATCATCCTGCATCTCTCTCTTGACTAGCCACACACACAGTTTCACTGACTTTCACTTGCTGCTTTGTCAGCACTTGTTGAAGCCACTGGGTGGTCAGTGATTGGCTGGATGAGTTATAATTACCCGTGCAAACCCAGTCCCGAGGCACCCACCCAGCACACTCTCAGAGATATCCACAGAGTGCATATAGGGGATGGATGCAGCTTCCAGTTCTGAAAGGTGAAGTCACTGTGGAAGTGCCTTAAACCTGTATTTATCTTTTTTTTTTTTGCAAAAATAAGTCCAGTGCATAGAGGTCAAAGGGAAAGTAACCCTTTGATCTATGAGCTCAGTAAACACTTAAAAAGATTATGTTCTCAGTTGCACAACATCATGTTAATTTTGCAAATTATGTTCCCAGTTTAAAAAAGAATTTTAAAGCAAGGTATGCTATAAGGAGGGCCTACCTTGTAACTGAAGTTGCTATTATATGAGTTTGCAAAGCCTCGGTCTCAGTTAAAGCCACCCCTTGCTACTCACATCTAGTTACAAACACACAAACAAACTCATGAGTCCCATCGAGGTAACTCATCTACAGTCCGTATGGACAGGCTGTATCACATGCACAGAGAAGGGGCCAGTAAAAACTTTAAGGTATTTTTTTTGAAGGTCCATATGCCCACTTATGCAGCGGCTCATGGGATTTGTTTCCAACAGTACACCACTGTCTGTCTTGTTTGCTAATAACTCATGTAAAGAATTGAATCTGAGATTCACAGTGTTGCGGTAAAAACATAGTTTAGCTGGAGTGTATTGATTATGGACAAACTGGTGCAGAGGTGTAAAAACGTGTGAACTTTGGATCGATTCCATTCAGAAATTCAGGAAGCTGTCTTCCCTGCATGGAAATGACAACAACAGTCCTTCCTCCATGTTCATGTTCATATTTTGATTCATACAGTGTTCACGGACAAGAGGAGCTATTCACAGATGGGTTTGATGCCAGTTTGTGTGTGTGTGTGTGTGAGAGAAAGAGAGAGAGAGAAAGAATATGTAGCTCTACAGTGAATTTTTTTTTTACCCATTTTCAGTAGTAAAAATAAAAACAGAAAATCAATACATGGCTATCAGTGTTGATATTGAGGCCTACTGGCACAAATATATCAGTGTAGGGGAAACACTGTTCTGAGAGGCGCATAGATTTTTTCAGGTTATTATAAAACAGCGGTGGGCCAAAAGAGGGATCCCCTGCCAAAATCCAATTGGTGAATTTTCAACAGCTCTAACTTCTTGCATTGTGACCACTCTACTACAAATCTATTCCCTTGAATGGCAAGGTTCATTTTTAATATCAGTGACACTGAAACATATTTTAAAGTTTAGGTATATGTCATGTTGATGACAGTTGTTAGCTGATAGTCATCTGCAAATGTTTTATATAGCTTTCTTCACTATGATGATTCTGTGCCACCGATGGGCTCATTGTTTAAAGTCAAAATAGCAAAAGTATTTGTTCATCTGCATTCACACACATATGAACTTGAGTGACATCCCATTCTCAATCCAGAGGGTTTAATATGATGTCAGCCCAACCTTTGCAGCTATAACAGCTTCAACTCTTCTGGGAAGGCTTTCCACAAGGTTTAGGATTGTGTTTATGGGAGTTTTTAAAAACAACTTCACCACCACTGCATCTGACCCTTTGGTGATGTCAGGCTTGGATGCAGCTGCTCGACCATGAAAACCCATTCCATGAAACCCTCTACACACTGTTGTTGAGTTAATCTGAAGGCCACATAAAGTTTGGAGGTCTGTAGCGATTGACACTGCAGAAAGTTGATGACCTCTGTTCACTGAGCGCCTTAACATCTGCTGACCCCGCTATGTGATTTTACATGTCCTACCACATCATGGCTGAGTTGCTTCCACTTTGTTGTAACACCACTAACAGCTGACTGTGGAATATTTAGTAGTGAGGAAATTTCACGACTGGACTCGTTGCACAGGTGGCATCTTATCACGGTACCACGCTGGAATTCACTGCGCTCCTGAGAGCGGTCCATTCTTTCACAGATGTATCACACACAAATTCAGTGGTATGGATGGGTGAGTGAATACTTTTGGTCATATGGTGTAAGTAATTACGTCTGGGCAGCCCTGAAAACCCCCCATGGCACAGTTACAGTACTATGAGCTTTTTAGGGCTACAGTTTCAGACCTGTATCCCAGTACCTCTACAAAACATCACCACTAAAAGGATTAAAAAACCTTTGTGTCATCATTTTGCAGTTACTGAATTACTGCTCTCCTGGTGGTACTAAATGCATTTCAGCCTTGTCAGTTTTATAACTAAAAGTTGCTAAAGGTAGCTGTACCTTGCATAACAGACGAGAGTGAGTGAGTTGCTTGAATGTCCTTCGTAGTGTAATACTTTCTAACAAAAATGCACAAAAATACATGATTTTAACATTTACCGACATTACCAGCTCAGCTCCTCACAGCTTGTCAAGTTAGATAAGGCCATGTCTGGGTGCCCTTGGGATTCAGGCTGCAGCAAGTTTTATTGTACCCTGTTTACCAGCTGTGACAGTGTGGCTGCTATTGCTTTAACCTTGCGAATCTGTGTGTATGTGTCGTGGCAAAATATGGCAAAATATGGTACTTCCTGCTATAGCAGGAGGTTTTACTTTGGCACATGTTTGTGTTTCTGCCTGTAGATAGATTACTCCATGCAACAGCATCGTGTCTGTAAAGTTCACATCAAAATGAAGGTCGAGTTAGGTAATTGGTGTTATCCGACCCTCGAGTACAGAGTAAGAGTAACCAGAAGTAGGGGAGGCATTGTCTGCCCCTGCCACACATTTCTTTTTAATTTGTAATATGTTTCTAATTACCCATGTAAGCCATCCTTGTTCACATCATATTTTGGAAGATGGGTCTGGTCCTAGAACACGTTGCATGATGGTCTCTAGTTGAAACATTATTCAGAGCTACAGGGCAGCAAAACAGACCAAGGTCTTCCAGGATACGTGGAGAGAACCCTCACACACACACGGCAAGGCAAATACACACCTGCACAAAGATGCAGGTGTATGCGGCTTGATCCAAGTTGTTTCATGTCTGCTTCGGGGACTTTATCACTGTTTATCTCTCTGGTGCTCACTGTCTCTTGGATCAAGCAGGTCTGCCTACACATAGCCACCTGTGTGAACACTCTCCTGATGAGATTACTCACATTGGGATTTCCACCAAGCACATTTTGTTTTGTGTGTGTGTATGTGTGCGTGCATACATATGTTTCGATACTCATGATGCTGTGAATGAGGAAGAACAGATATTTCTATCTATCTGAGGCTGTCACTGTAGATTTATTTGATGTGCTACGCTTGCTAATGTATCAATTAATCCTAGGAAATTATGATTGATATTGATAAATTATTTGCATCAGTGCATTAAGCACACATTGATATAAAGTCAACATGTTTATCCGCGACACAAAGAAACTCACTGCGTCTGATTATGTGTTAACACTATTTCTTAAACAGTCCAAGGATTTCTTACACATAAAAAGATGAGAGCATATCCATTTGTCCTCAAAGATGCATTGTGGCTTTCAGCACAGAGTCCATTAAGAGCTCACGACATTAACAATGGGGATGAATTTACTTGCTGCAGATACTCTGTATAGTAATCAGTGCCAATGGGACAGTGAAAGGCTTAATTGGCAGCCCAAGTAACATTTTAGACATTTCATGCTTTACAAGCAGAAAAAGCAAAACAACACTTGGAAATAGGTTTTCACAAATCAGATTTAAGCCATTGATTTGATATTCAACTCAAGAAGTCTGTTGCAGGCTGACTGCGCAAATCACATTTCAGACTACCCTGCGTGTGGGCATGTGTTCTGTTGAAATGAGACAATCTAATTTGCTTTTCATCATTGGATACACACTTTAAGTAAATAGTTTAAAACACTTAGAGCACCACGGCTCACTCAATTTTACTTTCAAAATGAATATTAGTAGGATATTTTGAGTAAAGGAGGATTTTGTTAAAAACCGTGTCATGTCGATAGAGGGTCGTAATCTGGGAGTGGGTGTCATGTACTGTAAGTATGAAATTGGTTACGTCCTGCCTGCATGTTAAGACAGTGGGGGTGGTTGCTGCATGTGTGCTCCAGTGAGTTATTGCATGTGTCAGATGCCTGTTTGTAGAGTGGTTGGATAATTTTAAAGAAACACCCCCCACTGCTTCTTACCCCCCAAAGGGGTGATCATTCTTCCCTTCATGTCCATAAATACATGTCCGTGCAGACACCGTATTTGCCTGTTGTTCCGCAGCATTTGACTGGCAAGGCGGGTAATAACCTTCCTGCTAGGAGGGATTAGCTGCAGAATGCAAATGGCAGATGTGACACGTGTGCATACATCATGTTTGCAGGTACAGAGGTTTTGATGTGAGCTGTTTAGCGGCATGGAGGAGAGAACAGAATCTGCCATGAAACTGCTGGCAACCCATATGGGAGAAATAGTTGATGAATTGTTGGAGATTTTGATGAAGACGAATAGATGGAGACAAGCATGGCTGTAAGTTACCAGTCTGTGCCATTCGAAAATGTTGGCAGTTGTAAAAGGCTGACTGCTGCATCTGGAGCTCTTTATCAGTTTTTCAAGTGTAAAAAAATGATATGATTTAGGCAGAGATGCCATTAGTTTGCTTTTACGTGATCGTCGTCCATGGGTAATTATATCGCATGCACTGGAATAGGGAAAGAGCCACATAGTGTAAATAATTAAGCAGCCATCCAGTTTTATCATTTAGCAGCTTGGCTATGTTAATCACCAGCTTTGTCCCATTATTTACACATAAACTGACAAACAGAATGGATATTTTAGGCACAATATATTGAAGGGATGTGTCACAGCTCCATTTACTCCAACCCACAGCTGCAGATTATCGCTTTTGTGGCATTTTAAGCACAACCTTTTTGTGCTAAATTCCAAGTTTTACCCTTTTAAGTTGGAAAATATGAATAAATACACATTGATGTTAATGCAGTTTTTTTTTAACATTGTCAAATTTGCAGTACTCTTATTCGCTTTCTGGCATTAGAGAAGAGGATTGATGCCATGCTCATGTCTTGGTAATAAATTTGCTGCAGCCAGCGAGCTTAGTGTAGGATAATTATTGGAAGCACTGACAGCATTGTCTGTATATACAAACTGGATGGAGCCACCCTGGCGAAACCCATCAGTTAATGAAATTCTGCTGTGATGCAAGAAGCTGAGCATTTTTGCTGTCACCATCATAGATTTATAATGTCAGGAACTGATGTCACAAATCTGACTTTGAAGCCAAGGGACACTGAGGGACAAATGAACATTGAAAGTAGCAACACAAGCATTTACTGAGAACACAGATTCAGGAAAATAAGAACTCCTGCTGGCGGCCTTGCTGGTTTAAGGTATTTCTCCACTGGCTTCCTTTTTTAGACTGGACTTGCAGACTTGGTCTCGTCTGTTCAAAGGACATTGTTCCAGAAGTGTTATGGTTTGTTTAGATGCAACTTTACACCCCTAAGCTGTGCTGCCATGTTCTTTTAGAGAGAAGAGGCTTTCTCCTGGCAGCCCTTCTGAACAAACCACACTTGTTCAGTCTTTTTCTAATTGTTCTTTAATGAAATTAAACATTTAACATGCTAACTGAGGTCTGTAGAATATAAAATGTAACTCTTGGGTTTTTTGCACTTCCTCTGAGCACTGCATGCCCCGATGTTGGGGGTGAATTTGCTGGGATGTCCACACAACTGGCTGTCCCTGGCTTTTCATATGACTGTTTGTACACTTTATGACTGAGAGGCAGCTAACTTGGATGTGTTGAAAGACAACAAAACCAATCAGAACATACAGAAGAAAATGCTCTAATTCACACTTAGGGACAAAATTTTTGAACATGGATTAAAAACTGAACTGTAAAAAGAGACACTGTTCTTTTTATCTGAGATTCAATTTGTGTTATTTTATACTTAAACCACATTCCTCCCATAGTTACCGTGCTTTGGTGCCAGCATATTTTTCTTAAACTTTCAGAAAACCAGGATTGTTTCTCCACTGTCTGTGATTGAAGGCTTCTGTTTATCACATATATAATGCAGTGGTATCAATCATGTCATCCAGACTTGATAGTGCCAAAAAGCACAATACCAAACAGGACAAAAACAGGATCTGTTTCAATAGTTGGGGAGCACAGTGTGTGCAGAAGATTTTAGAAATTTTAACAATCATATATATGATAATAATTATAATAATTCCACATTTATCACTGCACATTCAGTTTTAAAATCGTGCTATATCAGGCCCATCAGGTCTTTTTGCCTCTTTCAGTTAGCTGGCACCTTTTTCTCTTTGTTGATGCAAATTTTCATGATTTTCCAGACAGGTCCCCTTGGCATATTATAATCTTTCAGTTTATTTTGGCTGAAGCTTCTTCAGTTTGGTCACAGATGATTTGGCCTTTTTGGAACGCACTTGCAAATGACCTGACCTCTCTTACAGCTCACAAGTGTTGCTAATTAGCGCCGATCACTTACCTGTTTTGCACATTTTTTTAGTGTTGATCAGGAGAAAAAACAAAAGTCAAATGTTGGCTCCTGCAGCCCCGTGACTGTCAGAAAATAGAGTGAGTCAGTGCTGTTTGACCCCAGTAGAGCAAAGGACAGCTATGTGTCTTGCAACTAAAATATATGAATATTTTAAGATGTTTCTTTTCTTTGCGTTTCACCACGGTGTTGGAGCCAGTGATTGTAGCATAGTTACAAGCCTCCTTTAAAAATACATGGGAATTGTGCTCTTGTATCTTATTAGGTGCTTTGTTAAGGCTAGACTAAGCATTGCTACTTGTGTTGTCTCATTTGAGAACACGAGGAGACACATACATGCTGATAACTTAAAAACCTAATTATTTTTTTTTTTTAGTTTTTCTTTTATGTTTTGTTGTGCTGTGGAGGCTGTGGAAGAGGGAGCCCTTGCTATAAAAATTGCATTAATAATTTAAGTTCAATTTCCTCAGTTCAGATAGGTAATTTATCCTTAGGCTGTCTGAACAACCACCAGAACAAATGCTTACAGATGCACTGTTGTCTTTGTTTTATCCAGACTTTTGTTTCACATTCGACTGACCAACAGTGACACAAAAGAACCGAAAGTTTGGAAGCCACACGTCATTTTTTTTTCTTCTCTAAAAGCCTGTGAAAAAAAAAAACCTGCTGTAACTGCTCGTCTGTGCTCTCCAACATTGCTTTTTCTTCTGTGACACTCACCCTCCAGGCAAAACTCACTGAAGGCATAAATCTTTAACGTGATCACAAATACATTCCTTCTTCTTTGCGTGTTTTTTTTTTTAGTGTACTGCAAACTCTCATTTGAATCTTCTTTACAGCTGTGGCTGAGCATTAAGCATTGGTTGAACCATGATCTGAATTACACAGGGGTCATGAAATTTATTAACCAACAGTGGCAAACATGCTGTGAAATATAAGGCAAGGCAAACAGTTACAGACATGACTGCAAACAGCCGTTTAGTGAAAGCCCTTTTTCATGTGTCAGCAGACAAGCGGAATAGCATGCATGCATGCATAAGAGAATCAATTAAATTCAAGGTCTTACAATGCCTTTACCAAACCGAGACAAGTGGGCTACTTCTTTTAAAACAGTTGCCGTTTTCACTCACTCCCTGTACACGTGACAGCTGCAGTGGACAAACAGATGGAAGGTGAGAGAGAGAAAGTGACAGGAAAACCAGACTACCAGCTGTGCAACAAACGGGCTTCTAACCTGCTGCCCAAAGGTCTGCACGTGTATTCAAAATGGGCGTCATCTCTTACCCATCATCCTTT
The DNA here is from genome assembly GCA_024447675.2 of Pterophyllum scalare. NCBI lineage: Eukaryota > Metazoa > Chordata > Actinopteri > Cichliformes > Cichlidae > Pterophyllum > Pterophyllum scalare. The sequence continues at coordinate 153,906 of JAMQGT020014424.1, forward strand.
CTTTCACATAAGTATCTTTTACGCAAATTCAAGCTAAGTTCTGCACTGTTGGGTTCGGATATGGTGGCACTGACAAAAACACAGGAGGTGGAGGTAGTAGAGGTGAAGATGTTAGGATTTTTGTTGGGAGAGGCCAGGAGGGACAGGATTAAGAATGAGTTCATCAGAGGGATAGCAGACATGCTGGACAAAGGATGTTGAAGATGGCGCTGTCAGGCAGGAGTTAAAGATGGATGTAGTGAGGGACGGTTGGCGTGACAGAAGAGGATGACAAGAATAGGGTGAGATGGAGGCAAATGATCTGCTGTGATGATTCTGTAAAGGAGCATTTGGAGAATAAAGAAGAAGCAGCAGAAGAGAAAGAAGTAGGCGCCGGGTAAACTGAGACAACAGTGGTTTAATTCATAAATGATGGTTTACAATGACAGATGTAACATTGTGGTTAGTTTATATATATATGTGTGTGAGTGCATTAAAGCCTATTAATATTTCAGGGACAAGCTGCTCTAGTGTCAATATCCTGCATTAGTTCTTGTCAGTGGCGCCACTCAACATTTACACAAAGCCAGATCTTTCACTACTATTCAAAATGAGCAAGGATACCAGCTCCGTATTATCTATAGAGCTTTGGCACGGCTCACTGATGAGTTTTCGATTGTTCGGGAACAATAGCGGCACTTAGTGGTGCAGAGAAATCCAGTATGTCTGCTCCCACAGCATCCTTTTTTTCTTTTTTTTTGTTTTTTTTAAAGATTTTTAAGTATTTCTGGATACCTGGTGAGTGTACTCTTCACATTCAATTTCATCTCCATGACAACTGACCAAACCTCATTCACTGAATAGGCTGCTATAAATGCTTGAAATTTCTTGAAAAACTCAAGGTAGCGTTTTGACATATGCTACTATATTCAGACTGAACTACTTGCAGTAACATTAAAGAAGATATTAGAACATCTGCTTTTTCATTTAAAAAGTGCATGGCCTTTGCTGCCCAAAGGTGTTTTCGGTCTGCCGGAGGGCAGGTCCACAGAGAGTAATTTTTATTTTTGGCTACAAAACAACATGCTTTCAGCTTCAACCCATTGCATTGATGCGAAGAATAGAGAACAGTTGTCTTCTTTCTATTTTCTTCAATGCAAGTAGGCTTAGAGCCATTCTATTCTTCTGCCCACTGTTTGGATCTTTGCATTCACAGTATTTGTGTTTTGGCTCTGAGCGTGGCTTACTGCGTAATTGCATTTTGCTGTGTCGGGTCTCACAACTGCAGATATCAGCAGACTCATCCACAGACACATGCCTGATTAACAATAGGTTGGCTCACATGCTTTTCATGGTTACTTAATTGTTTTGTGTCACCTCATGTAACCCAGCCTCTTTGGCATTATATTAATTAAACCTTTTAGTTAACAGCATAACTCATGCTGTTAAATCAGAATGTACAAAGGTATTAAGTCGCCACACTGAGCTAATGATGGGCCAAGGTATGACTCATTTTCCTCTCTTAGGCTTTGTGGAGTGATATTATGCATTCATGGTGGCTGAATATTAAAGTTATTATTCCTATATTTTTTAATTTGTACTTAATTTGCAGTATTAGCCATGCAGGAACACTGTCAGGATGCCTCTGTGAACAGCACTCTTCTTCTTTCACCTCTGCCGTGTACTGTATATAAGTGCAGTCTCACCTAGATGCAGGGCAGCGTCAGACTGTCTGTTTATTGATAAATAACATCCATCCATCCATCCATCTGGTGCCAGGTCGTGGGCGCAGCAGTCTAAGCAGAGATACCCAGACCTCCCTCTCCCCAGCCACCTCCACCAGCTCATCCGGCCAGCCGGAAGATATAATCTCTCCAGCATGTCCTGGGTCTGCCCTGGGGCCTACTCCCAGTAGGACATGCCCAAAACACCTCACTCAGGAGGTGCCCAGGAGGCATCCTAGTCAGATGCCTAAGCCACCTCAACTGGCTTCTTTTGAGCAACCATGTAGGTCTTTTATCCAAGCTAAGTATATGTAAAATCTGTGCAGTGTCATCACCTTTAGAAGTGCAGAACTTGGCACCCTTTAAATAAAGGTGACTAGCATGAGTTGAAATTTTGTAAAAGGGTCTATTTCTAACTCAAACCATAATCTTTTTTTTTTCTTCTTAAATCTAACCAAATACTTTGGTGCCATAACACAAATGATATTCTGCACATTTGAAACAGACATTTTTCTTAGCCTTGGAATAAATGTTTACCTTAAGATAGACCTATTTGCAATTTCTACACATATTTTTTACATATGAAAATTTAAGCACTACTCTAAAATTCAAATAATAAATAGTATGCAGTTACGTGAGAAAAAGTTTTCACAGTATTTTATCCAGTCTTGTTGAAAAACTGGATGCCCCCTTACTGCTTCTATGGGAAATACGAGGGTCAGTAGCAGCCAGGTGCTTATGCCATGCATAAATGAATGCCCGCAAGCCTCAATGAACTGAGGAAATGCTGTAAAGAAGAGTGGACCAAAATTCCTCCACAACAATATGAGAAACTGATAAAGTGAAAATGATTATATCAAGTTATTGCTGCTAAATGTGGTTCTACAAGCTACTGAATCATGGGATTGTCCTTAGTTTTTGACGGGACTGTATAATAAACTAATAATCTATATACAATCTATGTACTGACATTAACATTAACAATTATTACTGCCATTCATTTCAATTCTCCCCATGATGGTTTGCTAATCTTGGTTGCATTTACATATGTATATGCAAACAAGATAAGTCAATGAAAATAAGTATTCTCTTCATCTCAGAGCCATTTTCCCATTGCACCATCATACTTAATATTTAATTCAAAATGGAAAAAATAAACCTAGAGTTTTCCTCTGTAGTAAGTCATCTGGTGGTAAGCTGTTTGTAACTGCCCTCAAGACTAAGCATTTCCTGATCTGATGCCCGGTGGTTAAGCTTTGGGTAGGTTTGCTTCTATACAAATATCTGATTTCCAAAGTTCAGCATCAGTTTCAGCTTTCAGAGCCTTACAGTAAGAGGATCGGGACAGTAGGCTAAATTACTCATGCAGTTACAGTGCCTTGCGAAAGTATTCGACCCCCTTGAACTTTTCAACCTTTTGCCACATTTCAGGCTTCAAACATAAAGATATAAAATTGTAATTTTTTGTGAAGAATCAACAACAAGTGGGACACAATCGTGAAGTGGAATGAAATTTATTGGATGTGTCAAACTTTTTTAACAAATAAAAAACTGAAAAGTGGGGCGTGCAATATTATTCGGCCCCCTTGCGTTAATACTTTGTAGCGCCACCTTTTGCTGCAATTACAGCTGCAAGTCTCTTGGGGTATGTCTCTATCAGTTTTGCACATCGAGAGACTGAAATTCTCGCCCATTCTTCCTTGCGAAACAGCTGGAGCTCAGTGAGGTTGGATGGAGAGCGTTTGTGAACAGCAGTCTTCAGCTCTTTCCACAGATTCTCCATTGGATTCAGGTCTGGACTTTGACTTGGCCATTCCAACACCTGGATACATTTATTTGTGAACCGTTCCATTGTAGATTTGGCTTTATGTTTTGGATCATTGTCTTGTT